>CABHPP010113016.1:0-34238 GCA_902168425.1 Peromyscus attwateri
ACTGAGCAAACTCAGATGTCAACCTCAGATAAACTGAGCAAACTCAGGTGTCAACCTCAGATAAACTGAGCAAACTCAGGTGTCAACCCTGGATAAACTGAGCAAACTCAGACGTCAACTGCAGATAAACTGAGCAAACTCGGGTGTCAACCCCGGATAAACTGAGCAAACTCGGATGTCAACCCCGGATAAACTGAGCAAACTCGGATGTCAACCCCGGATAAACTGAGCAAACTCAGATGTCAACCACTCTTCCTAGCAGAGAAGTGAGATCATAACAGACTGCTGTCCCAAAGCTTGAGAAACACAATGTAGATACAGTGAACCATGCATGATTCCTAAAACAAAATCTCTGAGTACAAAACAGTAGGATCGGGCGGGGGCGGGGTGTGTGTGTGTGTGTGTGTGTGTGTGTGTGTGTGTGTATGTGTGTGTGTGCCCCTGCACCTTTAATCCCAGCACTTGGAGGCAGAGGCAGGCAGATCTCTGTCAGTTCAAAGCCAGCCTGGTCTAGAGCATGAGTTCCAGAACAGCTAAGGTTACCCAGAAAACCCTGTCTCAAAAAAGAAAAATAAAGAAAAGAGGAAAGAAAGAAAGACTCAAGTGCCAGGGTGGGAAAGCCTGTGCTGTGACTGACAAGCCACTCGCTGCAGGCTCATTCTAGATAAATAAGAGTTTAAAAAAATTCCAACAACCTAGATGCCCGTCAACCGAAGAATGGATTAAGAAAATGTGGTACATATACACAATGGAGTACTACTCAGCAGAGAAAAACAATGACAGCATGAAATTTGCAGGGAAATAGATGAAACTAAAAAATATCATCCTGAGTGAGGTAACCCAAACCCAGAAGGACAAATATGGTATGTACTCACTCATAAGTGGATTCTAGATATAAAGCAAATAACAATCAGACTGCAACCCACAGAATCAGGGAGGCTATATAGCAGGGGGGACCCTAGGATGACTGTGGCTTAGAATAAGTTTTGGGTTTACTCAATAAATAAATAAATAAATAAATAAATAAATAAATAAATAAATAAATAAGTAAGTAAGTAAGTAAAATAAAAAAATTTCCAGGTGCCCAATTATGGGGAAAAGGAATTTTTATGAGTTTCTCTCCAGGTTCTTGTCATGAATACTGAAGAGAAAAAAAATCCCCTCATTATTCCTGCATGGGAATGGAGAAAAGAGCCATTTTGAAATACATTCAAGCATTCTTTTCTCTATAATAAGACCTGCTGGTTGCTTCCCTGTGTATCAGCAATGAATGGGTAGAATCTGAAATTCTAAACTGCAGGACTATTTATATTAACTTTAAAATATAATAATTAGTAAACCAATAAGATATGTCTAAGATATACCGGAGGAAAACTACAGAAAACTTGCAGAGGACCCAGGTTCTGTTCCCAGCACCACACACTTGAATCACAGAATGTACAAATATCATGATGAAAGAAACTGAGGAACTAAGTCAGTGGAGAGTCAGTCCATTTTCATGGTCAGAAAGGCTCAAGATGGACAAGATGTGATCCTTTTCAACTTAATGTGTAGATTAAATGCAAAAAAAAATAAAATAAAATGAGAGCAAAGAGTTTTGTGGATGTCAACAAACTAAGAGGCAAAAGACTCAGAAAAAGTGGCACTGTTCTGAAGGAGAAAAGCTAGAAAACTAACTGCTGTGGAATAATCCTCTTGTACACTGTAAAGATTTGCCACTCGAATTGATTTAATAAAATGCTGATTGGCCAGTAGCCAGACAGGAAGTATAGGCAGGGTGACCAAACTAAGAATGATGGGAAGGAGAAGGGCAGAGTCAGGAGTCACCAGCCAGATGCAGAGGGAGCAGGAAATGAACATGCCATGCTAATGAAGGTACTGCCATATGGCAAAGAATAAATATAAATATGGGTTAACTTAAAATTTAAGAGCTAGTTAAAAATAAGCCTGAGCTATTGGCCAAGCATTTATAATTCATATTCAGCCTCTGAGTCAGTTATTTGGGACCAGGCAGTCAGGATATGGAAACATCTGTTGACAACTAAACTTACTTGATTTCAAAAATTATTATGAAATGAAAGTAATTGAGATATTTTGGCTGGGATTTAAAAATATACAAATAAATCAATAGATAGGATCAACAGCAAGGAAGTAGACCCACATTAATATAGTTGGCTGATCTTTGACAAAAGAGTAAAGACAGTGAAATAGGGAGAGGGGACAAAAAGTTTTCTCAGGGCTGGAAAGGTGTCTCAGTGGTTAAGAGCACTGGCTGCTCTTGCAGAGGACCCGGGTTCTGTTTCCAGCACCTACAAGATGGCTTTACAACCATCTGCAATTCCAGTTCCAAGGGATCTGGTGTTGTTTTCTGAGCTCTGTGGGCACCAGGCACACACATAGTGTAAACACATACATGCAGACAAAACACTCACATACATAAAGTAAAAATAAATAAATCTTAAGAAGAAAGTGGTTTTCAACAAGTGATACTGAAGCACCTGAACTGCCAAAACAAAAAGTGAACTTAGACACAGAGCTTACACCCTTCATAGCAATTAACTCCAAGTGGAGCCTCTGCCTGAATGTGAAACACAAAGCTATAAAATTCTGAAAAGGACTTGTTGGCCAGTGAGGTCCCATGGACCCTCAAACATTAGAGACTACTGTCGATGCTAGTCATTACCCTCCAGAACTTGATAGTAAGATCCTATTTCTAGACACCACACACTTGAGTCACAGAGTGTGCAAATACCATGCTGGTACTGAGTTGGAGTCTTTATCCCTAATGCTGGCTTCCATAATGCTGGCAGGTGCTATGCATGCTACCTGAGGAGAAAACTACTCATCAGTCTCACCAAGGTGTGAACCTTGTGAGCTATAACAGTGACCGGCCTGACAAGACATGTCCACTGGTGCAACAGTGGCATGAACATCATAGGAGTGACAAACCACTTTCTGTTTGGATTTAGGTCCCACTCCACAAGACACAACCCATACCTGGCACCATTGATGAGCCAATAACCTATGGCTAGACAGGTCATGAGCCCTAGCAGAAAACTTACTGCCATTATTCTGCTAAATGGACATCATATTTAACTGACTCCTAGTGGCATTGTTATGCATCTCCCAACCTTCATTAGAGGAGCTTCTATTTGAAGCAGATGGTGATTAACACAGAGTTAAGGAGTTGTGATTAACCCATTAATGCAACTGGCCAAGGTGTGGAGAATAATACTCAGACCTAAATACTCACCCTTTCTTCCTTAGACTCAGGGATCACTGGGGAAGAGGAAGTGGAAGGACTGTAAGAGCCAGAGGTGGTGGATGACCACAAGGAAACAGCATCCTCTAGACATTGCAGGGTAACTGTACGTAGGAACTCACAGTGGTTGTGACAGCGTGCACAAGACCAGTGCAAGCATGGAGAGGAGAAGTGGAGATGTAGTCCCAGCCCAGCTGAGGGGCTATTGGCAACTGATAGCTGCTGGGAGAAGGAGAGGCAGTGTTCTTTAAGAGTGTGGCCCCTAATAAGTTGATCATACTCCAGGAGAAGGCCAACACTCAAGAATATAGGGCATCACAAATTGAACATGATGAGTGAAAAACAAGACACAAAGCTGGGTGGGTAGGGGAGAGGGGTGGATCTGGGAGGAACTGAGAAAGAGACTGAATATGATTAAATCACATCATACAGAATGTTCAATGAACTAGTAAGTGATAAATAACCTTTTAAAAATCCAAATGATGCTGGGTATGGTGAAGACTTTTTAGATACAACACCAAAGGCATGATTTATAGGAGAAAGAATTGATAAGCTGGGCCTCATTAAGTTAAAAAAATGTACTGAAAAAAATTCCCTGCTCTCCAAAGAATGCTCTGAAGCCAGACACAGTGTCACATGCCTTTAGTCTCAGCACGGGGAAAGTCAAGCCAAGCAGAGGAGCTTTTTGAATTTGGGGCCAGCCTGATCTACATAGCAAGCTTCAGGCCACCCAGGATTATATAGTGAGACCATGTCTCCAAAAAGGATATCAGCATGAAAAGATGTTCCACATCCTATACCAACGGGAATTACAAATGGAAAATAGATATGGCTATGTTATCTCAAGTGGTAAAAATACCAAACGTCGACACAATATCACGCTGTGTTGAGCAGCAGAAGCTCTCACTCATTGTTCTTTGAACTACAAAATCGTACAGTCACATTGGAAGACACTTTGCCAGTGTCTTGTGAAACATACTCTTACAAAATGATGCAGCAATTACGCTCCTTATGTCCACGCACAACCGTGCACATGGATGTTTATAAACACTTTAGTTATAACTGGGAAATTGGAACATAACCAAGATAGCTATTGATAAGTGAGTGGGTAGCTAAACTGTAGTACATCCAAACAATGGGCTATTATTCAGAACCAAGAACTGAACTATTGAGCTATAAAAATACATGAAGAAAATTTAAGCGTATGTCACTAAATGAAAGAAGCCAATCTAGGGAGTGGGTACAGACTGTGCGATTCCAACTGCATGGCATTCTGGAAGGCATCGTGTGGAGGCAGTTACAGTGTCAGTAGTTGACAGGCCTAAGAGGAAGGAGCAGTAACCAGGAGGAAGACAGAGGACACTTAGAGTGGTGAAATGACCCTGTAAGACCCTGTAATGGCAGACGTAGGTCACTTCGTCAAAACCCATAGAATGCACAACACCAAGACCGATACTGAAGTGAATTATGAGTTCTAAATGATAATGCTGCACCAGTGTAGCTATATGGGTCACAACCAATATATCACTCCAGTTTAGAATTTTGCCAGTTTGCTATGAACCTGGAAGTGCTCTAAAAACAAATGATATTAAAATGCTAAGGAAAAGAAGCGAGCATTTATTGCAAACGAGGCACTAAGTACATATAATTTAATCTAAACAACAACCCTATGAAGTGCCTCTGTTACCAGGCTGGACTATACATCTTGGAATGAACTGCTGTATAGAAGCTGACCTGCACAGGACCTCAGGTGTCTAAGCATTGACCATGGCTTGACCTGCCTTACAAAGGTATGAGGCAGGAACTATTGAAAGAATTTTCATGCCTATAAGAACCATATTTTAATTTTTTTCTTTTGGGACAGTTCTTTTGTGTCCCAGGATAGTCTTGAGCTGGTTATGCATCCCATGAAGACTTCTAACTTCTGCAGTTCCTGCTTTGGCCTCCTGAGTGCTGGAATTACAGGAGTGCATCATCATACCAGGTTTATGCGATGCTGGGGCTTTGTACTTGTCAGGCAAGCACTCTACCAACGGTGCTACACCCACAGGTTTCAGGTTTGGATTTTTTGTTTGTTTTGTTTTGTTTTGTTTTGTTTTCAAGACAGGGTTTCTCTGTGTAGCTTTGCACCTTTCCTGGAACTCGCTTTGGAGACCAGGCTGGCCTCGAACTCACAGAGATCCGCCTGGCTCTGCCTCCCAAGTGCTGGGATTAAAGGCGTGCGCCGCAGCAGCAGCAGCAGCAGCAGCAGCAGCAGCAGCAGCAGCCGCCGCCGCCGCCGCCGCCGCCGCCGCCGCCACCACCACCACCACCACCGCCCGGCCAGGTTTGGATTTTTGAGAACTGGTCAGAGAAAGGAGAAGTTTACAGGGGCAGGCAAACCAGGAAACTGAGCAGGTGTCCAGGGGGAGGGGTGGTGGTAATCTGAACCCAGGCAGCAGCTTCAGATGCTTAGAGGAAGAATCAGCTAGGACTAACTGCATCACTAGCACGGGAGACAGGGGGTCCAGGATGATTTATTCAGCTACTTCGGTTTCTCTCCATATTGAGACTTCAAGCCAATGATACCAGCCCTGACTGATGTAACATAAATGAATGTAAATGAGCTGAAAAATACTAAGTGGTACATAGGCCTGCCAAGAAAACCAAAGAAGCAGGTTAGGGGAGAAACTGATATGGGGGACATTTCTCTTCACAGTGGTCACGTTCTATATCTGCTCCACCTCTGTTTTCCTACCTTGGAGCTTTCTAGAAACTTCAAGAGCCTGATGAGCTCAGGCATAGAGATGTTGGGGGATATTTGATCACACTGTGAATCCTGAGTTTGTATTTGTTTTTTGGGTTTTTTTTTTTTTTGGTTTTTTGTTTTGTTTTGTTTTTTAATTTATATATTTATGTATACAGTGTTCTGTCTGCACGTATGCCTGCTGGCCAGAAGAGGGTGCCAGATCTCATTACAGATGGCTGTGAGCCACCATGTGGTTGCTGGGAATTGAACTCAGGACCTTTGGAAGAGCAGCCAGTGCCCTTAACCACTGAGCCATCTCTCCAGCCCCTGGGAGTTTGTATTTGTATTAATTAAATAAAATTAACCTTGGGTCAGGAGGCTGGGTTAGCAACTAGTTGACAGAAAGTGATCATAGAGCATCAGAGGGCATCTGGAAGACATAGAGAGAGATGTACCAGAAGTAGTAGGAAGGGATTTTTGAGTGGCACAGATTTTGTTTGTTTGTTTTGGCGGAGCATAAGAATGCTGTTTTGGGGAAATGCCAGCAAAGAGAGAAGTTTAGCTAGTTGCTACTCTACCTCTCTGAGTTAGCAGGTTTTCACCCAGCCTTTGAATCTCAAGTCTTTATAAATAGAAAGATAGAGATTTAGTTAAAGCTACCTTTAGCGGCAGCAACAGGGCCAGTGCCTTCAGGAACAGAATTCTTGCCAGACTGCAGCCTGAATGGCCGAGTCACTGCCAGAGAAGCAGGCCAGTAACTGCAAAGTCACAATTGCTGGCTGAAATAGCAGTAGATTAAGGTGCAGCCACTGTGCCAAAATTAAAACAGCATAGAGACAGTCCAGAAATGCACAAGCCTTATCACTCCTGGAGAGAGCATAATAGGGGAGGGCACAGCATATGAAGCCTCAGTGTTCCTCTTGCTTCCCGGAGGTCCCACGAGGACTTGCGCATCCTATTTGCTGTGCATCCTATTTGCTGCTACTTGCTTTATGATATGCGTGGAATGGTAGGTACCTTTGTGGTTTCTCCCTTCTCTCTATTATCCTCACTGTTTGCTCACACATGCTTCACATTTAGGGGTCACCTCACAAAACCACCTCTACCTGGTTCTCATTTCAAGTTCTTCTTTTGGGAAAACCGAATGGAAGACAAGTGCTCTGCAGATTTCCAGACCATACTGGAAATCAAAGTGTAAGGCTTGTCTGAAAGGCCACTCCTGATCTGGAAACATGCTAGGCATAGTCTATATATAACTGAGTCTTCTTGCAGGAATCTTAGATGCTTCCTTGGCCTCAGAGTCATCCCTGTTTCAGGAAATTCATCTCCTACGCCCACTGCTCCTTCACTCAAGCCTTTTCCCATCCTTTTTCTACTGTCACTGTGCCGAACTCTGAAGTGTAATTCAAAGGAATGAACTGATTTGCTCCTGTCCAGCTCTCAGCCCAATTAACAAGAATTTCATCCTGAGACAGAGAGCCCAGGTGCGGCTGGGAGGTGGGTGCTGAGCTCTGCAGCCAGACTGTTGGGGGCAGGGGGGGGCGGGGGAGGATGTGCTTTTTCATCTGGATGCAGAAGAACATAGATAGCTGGGGGGAGGGGGGTATGGGACTAAGGAATCCTCTACTGCAAATTGGAGACTGAGTACCAAGAAAGACTTTCAGGGAAAGCAGATGTTTCCCATGTGGCTAGCAGGAAGAACAGAAATCAACTCCACCTAAAAGAGAAAATTTGGCCGCATAAAAGGGTCTACATGTGCAGAGGACCAAAGGCACGGGAGGATGAAATGCACTTAAGGAGCGGACATAGGAAGGGTGCATAGAGACCCATTATAATTAATTATATAGAATTATAATTAATAAGTGCTCCCTCACTTCTTAGGGGCTCTCAGAGAATCATACTCTACTCCAGAACCAAGCCCCTCCCTGTCACAGAGACACAAACACAGACTCCCATTCCCAAGGGGTGCAGGAGTTGCAGGTGAAGATTTCCCTGTGCAAGTCAGTCCACAAACAGACCCATAAAAGGCAGAGGCAGCAGCTGCAGACAAGCACTGACCCACAAGATGTTGTACATGGCTTCTCTCACTCAGGTTGTGGATTTGCCTCGAGTGACTGATAATCTTTATTTCAAAGGGAGGCAAGTAAAAGCTGATTGGAAGTTTTTCAAACACGGAGATGGTGTGACAACCGGCACAGGTCATTGTTGAGCAACTTGGCATCCAGCAAGCTCTTTCATGAAGCAGCCCCAAGGGCCATGACTTCAGATCCTTCATCTGCAGTAGTTCAATTTCTTCATAAAAATGTACTCTAATCCATTGCCTGTGGGTGCCCAGGGGAGCCTAGATATGGTGTTGATGAGCTTAGATGTAAACCTTCACACAGACCCTTCTCACCAAAAAGGCTCATGTGTTGACGCCAGCACATTGTATCCAATCATTGAGAAGTAGCTGGATCATGAAGGCTCTTTTGGAGGTGGGGCCTGCTTGGAGGAATTCCATCACTGGGGAGCATGTCCTTGGGACTGTGTCTTGTTCTGGGCTCCTTTCTACTTCTATGTGACCTGGTACCACAAGGTGAGCAATTCTGCCCCACTGTACACGGTACCACCATGATGTGCTACCTCACCATACCCAAAGCAATAGAGTCAACTGAAAACTACAAAACTATGACCCAAAATAAGCATTTCCTACTTTCATGCTGTTCTCTTGAGTATTTCACACTGCAATGAAAAGTCTAAGACAGATGTGAAACTCCTGGAGCTGATCTGTGAATATCAGGGGCATCATTATTCAGTAGCATCACATGGAAACCTGTCAGAAAAGTGAATCATTGGATTCTCCCCTAAACCTACTGCCTTGGTTTCTTTTCTTGTTGCTGTGATGAAATACTCTGACCACAAAACTTAAGGCAAAAAGGTTTATTTGGCTCACAATTCCAGGTTACATTCCATCATAATGGGGAAGTCAGTAACTAATGACATTACATCTGCAGTCAAGAGCATAGAGCAACGAATTAATGCATGCATGCTAGTATTTAGCTCACTTTTTCTTCTTCTATATAGTCCAGGATCCTCTGCCTAGGGAATGGTACCACCTACAGTAATCAGGTCTTCCAACCTCAGTTAATGTAATCAAGTGTTTCACAATGCCATGAAAAGTCTAACAGACGTGAAACTTCTGCAGCTGGTCTGTGAGTATGGGGACATTATTATTCAGGACACAGCATTTTAGTTAACTCTAACGTTCAGTTCTAGCCTCGTAACTTTCCATTTGCTAGGAATGTCTGCAGTCATTAAATCTATAAACTGTGTTCTAAGTTCCTAGAGATTAGTCAAGCACGGTGTCATATTCCAGCAGCCAGGAAGCTGAAGTAGGAGTATTACCACAATTTCAAGGCCAGCCTGAATACACTGAAAGGTACTGTCTCAAAGAAACAAAGGTTCTGGGAGATTAGGCCCATATTGCCTATGGGGACAGAAATAACTGCTTCATGGTGTCAAGATGCCCCATTTCAAAGCCAGTCCTGCTGTCCGGGTACTCTACTTTCCCTCCATCTTCTCGACATCTGGTTCTGCCAACTCCCGGGTCTTTCCAGCATTCTAGATGAACTGGATGCCCCTCAGTATCGTCCCTTCCTGGACCATCAGGGATGCCCTTCTATCACTCTCACAGTGGCTACCATTCCACGGCCCAGTTCCCATCTTTATCCGTGCTATTTCCAGGTTAGTAATTCCCACTAGCTTCATCACAGACGGAAAGGGTGTTTTTGTTGCATGCCTTTATTGTCTGAAGTGCATTTAAGGAGAAGATGGCAGAAACAAAACTCAGTCATTTTTTTCTTATTTTATTTTTTTTAAAGTGTGTGTGTGTGTGTGTGTGTGTGTGTGTGTGTGTGTGTGTGTGTGTGCCTCCGAAGGCCAGAAGAACCAGATCTGGAGTTCCAGGCCATTATGAGCACTGGGAATCCAGCTCTGGTCTTCTGCAAGAAGAGTCTGTGCTCTTAACTGCTGAGCTCTCGCTAACCCCCCAAACTTGGGCATTCTTAAATATGCTTAACACTACACTACTGAACTGTACTAAAGAATGATTAAGATGGTAAATTTTATGTCATGTGTTTTAAATTATAATCAAAAACAAGACATACAAAATCCTGCCATGAAAAAAAATTCCCCATTAAGTTTCTGAAATTCAGAAAACAAATACAATAAGCCCTGTCCTTTTGAATCTGTGTCTACGCAGAATGTGTCACTGCCTTTCTGTTGCTGTTGTAGACTACCTGACAAGGGCAACTTAAAGGACAAAGGGCTGGGCAGCCCCAGTTACAGGCCAGCAGGCAAGACTCCTGTGGGCAGGCCTGCCCACCACCCCCATCAGACCCTGTAATCTACAAACCCCAGCCACCCATCCTCTGAGACCTGAGCAGCTTCCTGAGACACAGAAACCACTTACACTGATTGGAGGAAGAGATGAGTAGATGCCAGTGCAAGAATACATTCAATGACATAAAGAGCAACATGGCACCACCAGAACCTAGCAAGACCCGAACATCCCAACGTAGAAGAAACAGAAGGAAATGACCTTAAAAATAACTTTATGAAGATGATAGAGACCTTTAAAGAGGAAATGCAAAATTCTCTTAAAGAAATTGAGGAAAAGACAATCAAAAAATTGAAAGAAATCAATAAATCACTTAAAGAAAGCCAAGAAAACTATAAAAAAGCAATCAAACAGGTGAAGGAAACAGTTCAAGGCTTGAAAATTGAAATAGAGGCCGGGCAGCAGTGGCACATGCCTTTAATCTCAGCACTTGGGAGGCAGAGCCAGGTGTATCTCTGTGAGTTTGTGGCCAGCCTGGGCTACAGAGTGAGATCCAGGACAGGCATCAAAGCTACACTGAGAAACACTGTCTTGAAAAACCAAAAAAATAAAGTTGAAATAGAGGCAATAAAGAAGACACAAACTGAGAGAACGGTGAAAATGGAAAATCTGAGTGAATGAACAGGAATGATATAACCAATAGAATGCAAGAGATGGAAGACAGAATCTCTGGCACTGAAGATACACAGAGGAAATAGATGTCGGTCAAAGAAAACATTAAAGCCAACAAAGTCATAACACCCACAAAAACACAGACAATAGATAATCCCACACCAACAAACCCCAAAGAAGGGAAACACACACAATCACTAAAAAATAACAGGAATTAACAATCACTGGTCATTAATATCCCTGAATAGCAATGGACTCAATTTGCCTATAAAAAGACACAGGCTAACAGAATGGATACAAAAACAGGATCCATCCTGTTGCATACAAGAAACACACCAACTTCAAAGACAGACACTACCTCAGAGTAAAGGTTGGGAAAAGATTTTCCAATCAAATAGACTTAAGAAGCAAGCTGGTGTAGCTATCTCATTATCTAAAAAAATAGACTTCAAACTAAAATTAATCAAAAGAGATCAAGAAGGACATTACATATTCATCATAGGAAAAATCCATCAAGATGAAGTCTTAATTCTGAACATTTATGCCCCAAATACAAGGGCACCCACATATGTAAAAGAAACATTACTAATGTTTAATCACACATCAAATCCCACACACCAATAGTGGGAGACTTCAACACACCACTCTTACCAATGGATAGGTCTGCCAGACAGAAACTCAACAGAGAAATAAGTGAACTAACAGATATTATGACTCAAATGAACTTAATAGACATCTACAGAACATTCCACCCAAACATAAAAGAACATACCTTCTCAGCAACCCATGGAATCTTCTCTAAAATTGACAACATACTGGGTCACAAAGCAAATCTCAACAGATACAAAAAAATTGGAATTAACACCCTGTATTTTATCAGATCACCATGGTTTAAAGTTAGAATTCAACAACAACACAAACTGCAGAAAGCCTACAAACTCATGGAAACTGAACAATGCTCAGCTGAATCACCACTGGGTCAAGGAAGAAATAAAGAAAGAAATTAGGGGCTGGAGAGATGGCTCAGTGGTTAAGAGTGCTGGCTGCTCTTCCTGAGGTCCTGAGTTCAATTCCCAGCAACCACATGGTAACTCACAGCCATCTGTAATGAGATCTGGTAATCTCTTCTGGCCAGCAGACAGAACACTGTATATGTAATAAATAAATATAAAAAAGAAAGAAAGAAAGAAAAAGAAATTAAAGACTTCCTAGAATTCAATGAAAATGAATGTATAACATACCCAAACTTATGGGACACTATGAAAGCAGTACTAAGAGGAAAGTTCATAGCACTAAATGCCCACATAAAGAAGTTGGAGAAATTTCACACTAGTGACTTAACAGCACACCTGAAAGCTCTAGAACAAAAAGAAGCAAACTCACCCAGGAGGAATAGACACCAGGAAATAATCAAATTGAGAGCTGAAATCAATAAAATACAAACAAAGAGAATAACACAAAGAATCAATAAAACAAAGAGTTGGTTCTTTGAGGAAATCAACAAGTTAGACAAACCCTTATCCAAACTAACCAAAAGGCAGAGAAAATATATCCAAATTAATAAAATTAGAAACAAAAAGGGAGACCTAACAACAGACAATGAGGAAATACAGAGAATCATTAGGTCATACTTCAAAAACCTGTACTCTACAAAACTGGAAAAATCTAAAAGAAATGGAAAATTTTTCTGGATAGGTACCACATACCAAAATTAAATCAAGACCAGATAAACAATTTAAATAGACCTATAACCCCTAAGGAAATAGGAGCAGTCATTAAAAGTCTCCTAACCAAAAAATCCCAAGGCCAGATGGTTTCAGTGCAGAATTATACCAGAGTTTCAAAGAAGAGCTAACACCAACACTCCTCAAATTGTTCCACACAATAGAAACAGAAGGAACATTGTCAAACTCTTTTTATGAGACTACAGTTACCTTGATACCCAAACCACACAAAGATGCAGCAAAGAAAGAGAATTACAGACCAATCTCTCTCATGAACATTGATACAAAAATATTCAATAAAATACTTGCAAACTGAATCTAAGAACACATCAACAAAATCATCCACCATGATCGAGTAGGCTTTATCCCACAGATGCAAGGATGGTTCAACATAGAAAAACCTGTCAATGTAAGCCACCATATAAACAAACTGAAAGAAAAAAACTCACATGATCATCTCATTAGATGCAGAAAAAGCCTTTGGCAAAATTCAACACCCCTTCATAATAAAGGTCTTGGGGAGATCAGAAATACAAGGAACATACCTAAACATAATAAAGGCAATTTACAGCAAGCTGACAGCCAACATCAAATTAAATGAAGAGAAACTCATAGCAATTCCACTAAAATCAGGAACAAAACAAGGCTGTCCACTCTCCCCATATTTATTCAATATAGTACTCGAAGTTCTAACTAGAGCAATAAAACAACAAAAGGAGATCAAGGGGATACAAATTGGAAAGGAAGAAGTCAAACTTTCACTATTTGCAGATGATGTAATAGTATACATAAGTGACCCCAAAAAGTCTACCAGGGAACTCCTACAGCTGACAAACAACTTCAGTAATGTGGTGGGATACAAGATTAACTGAAAAAAATCTGTAGCCTTCCTATATACAAATGAAAAACAGGCCAAGAACGAAATTAGAGAAACATCACCCTTTACAATAGCCACAAATAATATAAAATACCTTGGGGTAACTCTAATCAAGCAAGTAGAAGACCTGTATGATAAGAACTTTAAGTCTTTGAAGAAAGAAATTGAAGAAGATATCAGAAAATGGAAAGATCTTCCATGCTCATGGATAGGTAGACCCAACATAATAAAAATGGCAATCTTACCAAAAGCAATATACAGATTCAATGCAATCCCTATCAAAATCCCAACACAATTCTTCACAGACTTGGAAAGAAAAATACTCAACTTCATATAGAAAAACAAACAAACAAAAAAAAACCAAGATAGCTAAAATAATCCTGTACAATAAAGCAACTTCTGGAGGTATCCCCATCTCTGATGTCAAGCTCTGCTATAGAGCTATAATAATAATAATAATAATAATAATAATAATAATAATAATAGCTTAGTATTGGCATAAAAACTGACATGTGGACCAATAGACTCGAGTTGAAGACCCTGATATTAATCCACACACCTATGAACACCTGATTTTTGACAAAGAAGCCAAAACTGTACAATGGAAAAAGAAAGCATCTTCAACAGATGGTGCTGGCATAACTGGATGTCAACATATAGAAGATTACAAATAAATCCATCTCTATCACCATGCACAAAACTCAAGTCCAAGTGGATCAAAGACCTCAACATAAATCCAGTTATACTGAACCTGATAGAAGAGAAAGTAGGAAGTACTCTTGAACACATTGGCACAGGAGACCACTTCCTAAATATAACACCAGTAGCACAGACACTGAGAGCAATAATTAATAAATGGGATCTCCTGAAACTGAGAAGCTTCTGTAAAGCAAAGGACACAGTCAATAAGACAAAATGACAGCCTACAGAATGGAAAAAAAATCTTCAACAACCCCACATCTGACAGAGGGCTGATCTCCAAAGTATATAAAGAACTCAAGAAACTAGACATCAAAATACTGAACAATTCAATTTAAAAATGGGCTACAGATCTAAACAGAGAATTCTCAACAGAAGAATCTCAAATGGCTGAAAGACATCTAAGGAACTGCTCAACATCCTTAGTCATGAGGGAAATGCAAATCAAAACAACTCTGAGATACCATCTTACACCTGTCAGAATGGCTAAGATCAAAAACACTGAAGACGGCTTATGTTGAAGAGGATGTGGAGCAAGGGGAACACTCCTTCAATGTTGGTGGGAGTGCAAACTTGTAGAGCAACTTTTCAGAAATTAGGAATCAATCTACCTTAAGACCCAATAATACCACTCTTAGGCATATATCCAAGGCATGCTCTATCGTACCACAAGTAGTTGAATCGTACCACATAGTTGAACAAGTTGACATTTGTTCAACTATGTTCAGAGCAGCATTATTTGCAATAGCCAGAACCTGGAAAAAAACTAGATGCCCCTCAACCGAAGAATGGATAAAGAAAATATGGTACATATATACAGTGAAGTATTACTCAGCTGTAAAAAAAACAATGACATCATGGAGGGGGGGGCGGGAGGAGGGGAAAGGGGGATCTTTGGTTTGTAAAATGAATGAAAAATTTTTCTTAATAAAAAAGTGACATCATGAAATTTGTAGGCAAATGGATGAATCTAGAAAATATCTTCCTGAGTGAGGTAACCCAGACTCAAAAAGACAAATATGGTATGTACTCACTCATAAGTGGATACTAGATGTAAAGCAAAGGATAACCAGATTACAACCCACAGCTCCAGAGAAGCTAGGAAACGAGGACCCAAAGAGGGACGCATGGATCTCCCTGGGAAGGGGAGATAGATGAGATAGATCTCCAGAGTCAACTGGGGGCAAGGAGGAGCAGTAGAGAGTAGGAGATGGGGGATGAGAACATGAGGGAACAGGATGGTCAAGCTGGGGGGAGGAACTGAGTGGGAGAGCATGAAAGAGATATCTTGATAGAGGGGGGCATTACGGGGTTAAGGAGAAACCTGGTACTAGGGAAATTCCCAGGAATCCACAACAGTAACCCCAACTTAGACTACTAGCAATAGTGGAGAGGGTGCCTAAACTGGTCTACACTGGAAAGCAGATTGGTGAATGCCCTAACTGTCATCATAGAGCCTTCATCCAGTAACTTATGGAAGCAGATGCAGAGATCCACAGCCAAGCACCAGGTTGAGCTCCAGGAGTTCAATCGAGGAGAGGGTGGAGGGATTGTATGAGCAAGGGGGTCAAGACCATGATGGGGAAATCTACAGAGACAGCTGAACCATGCTCATGGGAACTCATAAACTATAGACTGACAGCTGCAGAGCCTGCATGGGATTGGACTAGGCCCTCTGCAAATGGGAGACAGTTGTGTAGTTTGGTCTATTTGGGGGGGCCCTTGGCAGTGGGATCAAGATCTATCCCTGGTGTATGAGCTGGCTTTTTGGAACCCATTACCTATGGTGGGATGCCTTGCTCATCTTTGATGCAGTGGGGAGGGGCTTGGTCCTGCCTCAACTGAATATACCAAGCTTTGCTGACTCCCCATGGCAGGCCTTACTCTTTTGGAGGAGGGGATGGCAGGAGGGTACTGAGGGGGTGCAGGAGGAGGGATGAGAGTGGGATCTATGGTTGGTATGTAAAATAAATAAATAAAAATTCCTTAAATTAAAAAAAAAATGAACAAAGGGCTTAGCTGGGAAGTGGTGGCACATCCTTTAAATCCCAGCACTCAGGAGGCAGAGGCAGGTGGATCCTTGTGAGTTCAAGGCCAGCCTGGTCTATAGAATGAGTTCCAGAACAGCCAGAGCTGTTACACAGAGAAACCCTATCTTGAAAAACTAAAAAAAGGAGGAGAAGAAAGGGCTTATTTTAACTGATAGTTTAAGAAGAGGTACAGTCTAGCATGGTGGAGAAGTGACAGTGGCAGAAATGTGAGACAGCTGGTCACACTGGGTCCCCAGACAGGAATCAAAGAGAGATGAATGCTGGCTATGCTTGCCCTCTCCTTTTTATTCAGCTTAGGATGTCAGCACATGGAGGTGCCTCCCACACTCAGGACAGGTTTTCCCACTTCAGCTGAAGTTCTCTGAAAACACCTCCATGAACATACCCAGGAGTTTTTCTGGTCTGTGATGCTAACCAATCAAGTTGTTAAGACCACCCATCACAGAGAGTGAGAACATTTTAATCCCGTCCACACAATTTATTCAAATTATTTCAAGAACCATCAAAAGTGGAACTTCTCAAAATGCGATTGTGTTAAGTCACTGTGACAAAATACTCAAGTGCAACATCATGAAGGAGGAAAGTGATTTGACTCATTGTCTGAGAGGTTCTAATCCACTGTGGCAGGGAGGGTGTGGCAGGGGAGAGCCGCTCCCGGAGGCAGGGAACAGATATCCTGTGCTCTGCCTTGTTATCCCCCCTTCCCTCAAACCCCTGACCTATGGGATCATCTCTCTCCATATTCAGAGCATGTTTTCCGCCTTAGTTAACCCTCTCTGTGTCCTCATGGACACACCCGGGGGGGGGGGGTGCTTAGACATCTCTCAATCTAATGTAGCCAAAATTAACCACCAATATGGCTCCTAAAGCATCAGTACCATCACATGGAACTTATCAGAAAAGTGAATTATTGGGTTTTTCCCCAAGCCTACTGTCTTGGTTTCTTTTCCTGTTGCTGTGATAAAATACTCTGACCACAAACCTTACGGAAAAAAGGTTTATGTGGCTCACAATTCCATGTTATACTCCATCATTATGGGGAAGTCACACGGCAAGAACTTGAAGTAGCTAGTTAAATGACATCCACAGCCAAGAGCATGGAGCAATGAATTAATGAATGCTTGTATGCATGCTAGTATTTAGCTCACTTTTTCTACCTTTTAAAAAATTATTTATTTTTATGTGCATTGGTGTTTTGTCTGCACATATGTTTGTGTGAGGGTGTCAGACTTCTAGAGCTTTTGAACACATGAAATTTGAGGGACATATCCAAACCATAGCAGTGTTCATGGATAAATATGAACCTCAATTTAAACTTCAAATCTTACAAAAATTAACACAAAATGGGTCAAAGATTAGATGTAAATATGACCCCCAAAGCATAATCTATTAAAGAAAAAAAGTGATGAAAATTGACCATTCCAAGTGTAAACCTTTTGTTCTGAAAAAGATCCTGTGAAAGGGTTAGAAACAAAGGGAGTGTTCGCAAACCATGTATCTGAGAATGTGCTGAAATCCCATAAATACAAAGAATTCTCAAAATTAAAATAAAGGCAATCAAATCAGAAAATGGACAAAGGCTCTCAGAAGTTACTGCACTGGAAAATATCTAGTTGCCAAGTAAGCGTGTGAAAATATTTTCAGCATCATTACACAGTAGGGCAATGCAAATTCAAGTCAGCGAGGTGTCTCCTATAGCTACCAGGACTTTTTAAAAGAGAGAGAGAACTCAGAACGTTGGTGAGATGTAGAGAAGAGGGAGACAAATGAGAACGCCTCTCTTGTAAACTGCTGGGGATGTTAAATGGCTCAGCCAGCTAGAGTAAGGCTTTTTCTCATGGTATTACATGCCAACGAGGGAGATGAGTTGCTGGTGAGTTGTTGAATATAAGCAAGCGCACCACACACACACACACACACACACACACACACACACACGCACACACGTTAAACAGGAATCTGGAGAAGGTAGGTGGACTGCATCCACGCCAACTTTGTGGTAGTGGTATTGTTTCTTACAATGACATGCCAGTGTACAGTGGTCTCAAAATTAAAAAGATGTTTTAAAAAAATGTTTTGAGAACTGCAATGATATTTACTATATTAGAAAGTAGGCTGGGCAGTGGCAGCACAGGCCTTTAATATCAGCACTTGGGAGGCAGAGGCAGGTGGATCTCTGAATTTGAGTCCAGCCTGGTCTACAGAGTAAGTTCCGGGATAGCCAGAACTACCCAGAGAAACCCTGTCTCAAAAGAAAAGAAAGGAAACTTAGTAACTTATTTTTCAATTAATAATAAACACATATTAATTTAAACATTTTAATGAACTATAATTATATTTGGCATTGTTCTATAGTTTTGCAAGTCTATTTAATGTCTGACTTCACATAAAACTGGATCCTTATATTTGCTTCCACAAAATATGATAGCCATGCCGAGCAGCCTGGAAGGTTCTCGGGGGTGCATATACTGAGTATGTAGTTCTGGGATAGAATGAAAGGTGAACAATGCCTTATTGTTACTATTAAAAAAGTTTTCAACCTCACAGACCCCTTCAAACAGTCTCAGGACCCCCCAAATCCTTGGCATAAACGCATTGGAAAGCCCACATTATTGTGACCGTTAGTCCACATTTGCTCCTGCATGGACAGCTAGTGAGGTGGAACAGTGTGCTTTCATTTTTTCTATTCCAAATGCTTTATATAATTCTTGGTGCTAGGCAGATACCGAATAAACATTTGATGAACCAATGAAATGTTAATGACTTGTTTGCCAAGGACAGAGGGAGGGAGGGAAAAAGGGGGGAGATGGGGAGAGGGGGGGGGGAGAGAGACTGTCAATCTGCTTGACAGTTTATTACTGTAGACTTCTAGCTCTGAGTCAGAATAAAGGTCAGAATGTTCTGATCTAGTGTGGTCCAGGGAACAAACATTGTTCTGAGAGGCTCCTAGGGCATAAAAAAAACAGGGTATGGAGACTGAGTGGCCTTTTGAGAAAGATCTCTCCAACAGTTTTCAGCCTTGCTCTTAAGGCCTCACCACACCATTCAGAACACGCACAAAGAAAAGGGACTTAGCAAGTTCTGTAGAAACATCATAAATGGCTCTCTCCTGATGTGCATCTCTCTCATACTCCTGATACCTTGGGATGTTCCCCAAGGATCCATTAGTGGCCAAGCACAATTCACTGAACCCACAGCAGCTCTAGGAGAAGGAAAAGAATCTTGGGGGTGCAGTTTGATTATGAGTTTGTTATTAGTTCTCTTTTTTTTAAATAATCTTTTTTTTTAAGATTTATTTGTTTATTATGGATAGTGTTCTGTCTGCATGTATCCCTGCAGGCCAGAAGAGGGAGCCAGATCTCATTACAGATGGTTGTGAGCCACCATATGGGTGCTGGGAATTGAACTCAGGACCTCTGAAAGAACAACCAGTATTCTTAACCTCTGAGCCATCTCTCCAGCCCATTATCTAACATACTAACCAAATCTTAATCCAGCTGGGGCACAGGTGAAGGTGCCATCTTAGAACAATCCTTGCAGGCTCCCACTCTGCACTGGACTGTGAGAAGGTCTTGTGGAGAAACACCAATCAGGCTGGCCAAGCTTAGCCCCTGCCTCGGTGAAACCCTGCCCTCTGAGGATGGGAACTCAGCTTTGTTGGCTGAGATAAAATATCCTAAGAAAAGCCTCGTGGTGGTGGCACACACCTTTAATCCTAGCACTCAGGAGGCAGAAGCAGGTGGATCTCTGTGTTTGAGGCCAGCCTGGTCTACAGAAGGAGTTCCAGGACAGCTAGGCTACACAGAGAAATTCTATTTCAAAGGAAATAACACACAAAACAAAAAATTCCCAAGAAAAGTAACTTGAGGGAGACAGGCTTTATCTTGGCTCTTAGCTGGAGGGTAAACCCCATCATGGTGAGGAAGTCCTGGCAGTAAGCACTAGAGGCAGGAGGTCAGGAATCTCCAGTCGGGGGAGAAAGCTGCTGTCCAGCTCTCATCTCTCCTTTTGATCCCATCCAGGACCCAAATCTGTTTTAAAGAAAAGGGAGGGATTTTTGCTCGGTGGCAACTTCAGAAATGACAAATGTCTTTAAAGACAGAGCTTCCTTTGTCTTGTTTAACTCTTTGACAGAAGAAGTAGCACATTTCATTTACAGTTCTGATGGGTAGACTTGTTTCTTTACTGTTACTGATGCCCCATCCAGAATGAATCAATGTTTGTTCACATAGCCCCAGGAAATGTCACACTACAGCTCCTAATTACCTTCTTCTAAATGATGAAATATAGTTTGGGGAAGACCACATAGATGCCACCTAGAGAAAGTGAATAGAAAAGCAATTTTTGCCATAGCTGTAAGTCATTATATCGAGAGCTGTCCTTACTGTCAACTCTTCATGCATGTGTTCATACATGTGCAGTTGCATGTATGTGCACACATTTGTGTGCTAGTGTCCTGACATTCATGTAGAGGCTAGAGAACATCCTTGGCCATTCCTCCTTAGGTTCTGACTACCTTGGTTTTTGAGATAAAGTCCCTCACTGGCTTGGGGCTTATCTAGTAGACAAGGCAGGTTGACCATTTAGCCCCAGAAATCTACCTGCTGCTGCCTCTTCAGTCCTGGAACCACAAGCATGTGCCACTTTGCCTGGCTTTTTTTTTTTATGTGGTTCTGGGAAATCACACTGTTTCATGTTACCAGAGCACTATCCTCCAGTCAAAAGAACCATTGTTGTTACAAGGCTAACTGTGTCTGCTTGTGACAGACCACCATAACTGGGCTTGTTGACTGAAAGGTAGGGGGTGGGGTAGATCACTGGACCTTCACCTGAGTGCCCATCCATTCCTCTCAGCCATGTATACATAATTCAGCTTTAATTGCACATGGCCTCAGGGCCTCAGGAAAGTGCTAGAGTACATAGGCTGTGAAAAGCAGTGGAAAAGGGCTCCATCTATGTGGCCATTGGGAAGCCATGATCCATGCTCTATAACAGACCTTCCACTCAGGCTGCTTCAGGATCACCCACACTCTGGCCCATAACCCCTCACCCACGCTCTGTTCAGTAAGCCTAGTAAGTGTATTGGTTCCCCAGAGTGAACCTTGCTGGAATCATACTTTGGAAGAAGAGAGGAAATGTTTACATTTCCTCAGGGAGAAAATTCTCACAACTGCCCTGAGCCAAGTGTGTTGCTGACTGAGCTATTGCGCCCGCCCTATACCCAGATTTTATGCAAATCTTTTGCAAGTTTTATGGGGAAAGGTTTTAAAAATATATTAAGGGAGAAAAGCTACATTGAATATTAGGATTCTGTGGCTAGGAATAGAAACCTAGAGGAGGAAATGGAAAAAAAAAAAAGGTCTTCAGGCTAAGAAAGCTAGCTGAAGTAATTTGGAAGCAGTAAGATCTAAATGCTAAAGAGGTGCTAGATCACAGTGTAAATAGGATGAAAAAGTACGCAATCTAGAGAGTGACCTGGATGATGCAGAAACCATCCCCATGGACAGTAAAGATACTGAGATCCCTAAAAGAAAACCATCCATCAGTCTGGAATAGACCACTGAATGGACAATTCCTCTTTATGTCTTCACTGAGACCATGAGTTCCTGCAAGACGAGAGCTGGTTCTGTTCATCTGTCCCCAGGCTGAAAAAAACAAAGCAAAACAGGGGTTTAATGAGTACTCGTTGTACAAATAAGGAACATTCCATATTATTAGATATTATTTGTTACTAATTGAATTTTATTGTTTTTCATAACTGAAAAAAATCATTTAAAGTTAATGCCCCAAATACATACAGAAAATGTTCAGGTCATATAACATTACATTGAATGTGAAGGAGCCAACTGAAAAAAATTTTCCTTGACTTTTAGAGCATGATTTATCCAAATATTTCCTTTATGTATGCAAAACTAACTGTAACTACAAAGGTACACATGCCATGTAATTGCTCAAGATCAGGAGTTTTGGAATCAGATATGCCTAAGTTTGAATCCATCCATCATTTAGTGCTGTGGCCTTGAGAAAGTCACTTAACCTCTTTTTTTTTTTCTCACATTCCTTAGGGAAATTAAGATAATGATAAAATATACCCCAAGATTTATTAGAATAATAAATTAGTTAACACTTAGGATGGTCTTAATACATATATAACTCAATTGATCTTCACAATTGTATATGCATATATTTTTTAATGATTTATTTATTCTTATTTTACATGTATGGGTGTTTTGCTTGCATGTTTATCTGGGCACCACATGCATGCAATGCTCATAAAGGCCAGAAGAGGGCGTGGGATCCTCTGGGATTGTACCTACAGCTGGTTATGAGCCCCCATGTGGGTGCTGGGATAAAATTTGGGTCTTTGGCAAGAACAAGTGCTCTTACCCACTGGACCATCTCTTCAACCCCTATATATGTATTTTTAAATAAAATATGAGCTCATACTGTACATATCTCTCATGTTTTCTTTTCTTTTTTTTTTTTTTTTGAGACAGGGTCTCACGTAACTCTGGCTGTTCTAGAACTCTCTATGTAGACTCAGCTGGCATCGAACTCACAAAGATCTGACTGCCTCTGCCTCCCAAGTACTTCATCATGCCTGGTATTTGTTTTTCTATGTAACAAAATGTCACAATATTAAATATATGTATATATTTAAAATACATATTCATACATGCAGAACAAGTCATTCTTTTGATGGCTATATTGCATTCTAATGTATAGCTCTACATAAGCAACACCCTGCACGAGTGTCCCTAATATTTTATCACTATAAATAACCACAATTCTGCTGCATGTAAAGATCTTTATAGGCCAGGTGCGAGCGTGGGCACGGCGTGAAGGGCAGAGGATAACTTCCTAGAACCCATTCTTTCCTTCCACCCTGGGTGGGTTCTGGGAATCAAACTGTTACCTTTGAGTGGCAAGGGCCTCTGCCTGTGAACCATCACACTTCTCCTCCCCAAGTCTTAATTTTTACTTTTAATTTTGTATGTGTGTGTATGTTTGTGTGTGGTGAGTGTGAGGCGTTTGAGTATTTGACACACATTCCTAGAAATGGAATTCATGAATCACAGTGCATGAAATAAAGGAATTAAAATATTTTATTTAAAAATTGTCAAGTTGTCTTTTAAAATATTTTTAAAATATTTATTCTATGTACATAAATATTTATCTACATTTATATCTGTGCACCACATGTGTGCCTGGTGCCTGAGAAGATCAGGAGTGGATGTGAGATCCTTTGGAACTAGAGTTACAGATGGTTGTGAGTTACCACGTGGATACTAGAAACTGAACCTGGGTCCTCTGCAAGAGCAGCCAGTGCTTTTACCCAACGGGGCATCTCTCTACCCCCAACTGTCCTTCTAAAGAGGTCTATGACTTTCCACTTGGACCAGCTAACATACTTTGTTGCATTTTGATTGTATATATTTTGGCCAGACTATAGTTTAACTCAATTAACTTACCTCAAATGTCCCAGTAGTTCCAAAGCTAAGGACTACACCTTGCTAGTTCTACATTTTAGTTCTTTATCTTCCTGCAATTTATAAGCAACCAAGGATTTAGCAACCACTATTCGGCAACAAATATTCAGACACATGGACTGTAGAAAATGTTTGTGCTACCACCAGATTGGAAGGGATGAAATGCTGGTGTTTCATGGCCTTTCTAATGGCTGATATGGAAGAATGATTGGAATTAAAATCATCTAAGTTTGGGAGAACAGTGGCCGCACCTACATCTTTCTGTTTTCTGTGACAGGAATACTCATTTAATGGACAAGAAGCCTTCTCTATGGAGTAGCAATCTCTTTAGCCCAGTGTGTGATAAGGTTTGGCTGGCGGCCCCCAGATGAAGGTAGGTAATACAACTGTACCTCTTGGCCAGAAGCTGATCAGCATCACCAAGTGTGAAGACTGGTAGTTAAGGCCTATACACCCTTCTTAAAAATATGTGTGTGTCTGTCAGGCGGTGGTGGCACACGCCTTTAATCCCAGCACTCAGGAGGCAGAGAGACTCCAAAGCTACACAGAGAAACCCTGTCTCAAAACAAACAAACAAACAAACAAACAAACAAACAAACAAAAAAGCAAACAAAATGTGTGTGTGTGTGTGTGTGTGTGTGTGTGTGTGTGCCACAACTGTGCATGTACTGGAAGAGGCCAGAAGAGGGTGTCAGATCCCCTTTAAGTGGACTTAAAAGCAGTTGTGAGCCTCCTGATAAGGATACTGGGAATTAAACTGGAGTCCTCTAGAATAGCAGCAAGTGCTTTTGACCACCGAGCCATCTCTCCAGTCTCCTACTTTTACTTTAATAGCTATTTTAACTCAAAAGATGAACACATAATATTTAAGAGTTAGATATCACTATGATTTGGATACTACCAAAGGACTAGAAGTTAGATCCCTGGCAGGCAGCAGAGAGGGAAAAAAGGCTCTAGGTAGATCAATGTACCTTTTCACTTAAACATTTAAAATGGCTGAATTCCTGCTCTTCTCCTTCTCCAAGACAAAGACTGGTTTTTTTTTCCGTTTGTTTGTTTGTTTGTTTTCCCAAAATCCAGAAGGTATTATTCAATGGGACTTTCAAACCTCCTGGGTCCTGTTGAGAGAAGTAATTGGTTTCTCTATCTTTGTCTAGATTATTCAATATAATGGAATAACACAAACAATTCAATTCTGAGAAAGGTAAGGGATTCACTCACTCCATCCCCCCCAAAAAGTTTTGGCTTTGCTAGACAAACTTAGACACCATCTTTGGGTTCCCTCCTCATTAGGGGAACCTGTCTTTTTGTGTGCTTTGGTGAGTGTGTGTGTATATGTGTATGTATGTATGTATGTATGCATGTTTCTTTAAATTTTTTAAAGGTTTATTGTATTTTGTAAGTATGAGTATCTTTCCTACATACATGTACATGCACCATGTGTGTGTCTGGTGCCCATGGAGGTCAGAAAAGAGCATTGGATCCCTTGGAACCGGAGTTACAGAGAGTTTTGAGCCAGCACATGTGTACTGGGGACTGAACCCTGGTCCTCTGCTAGAGCAACCAGTGCTCTTAACTACTGAGTGATCTGTCTAGTAGTATGTGCTTTTACTTTCACTAAAACTTGAATCCTGAGACCTTGCTTTCCCTGCCCTTTTACTCATTAAACTGACAGAGAAAAGGAATCCTGCAACCATAAATAACTTAACCACGATGTCATCATCACTCCAAAGCTAGTACGAACAATCCTGTTTTGCTGCCAATCCCAACCTGCTGTTGGTTGTTTTTGCTCTCCACCCAGCTCCCAAATAAATCACACAAGGAGGCTTATTCTTTCTTATGAATGCCAGGCCTTAGCTTGGCTTGTGGCTAGCCAGCTTTTCTTAAATCATCCCGTCTACCTTTTGCCTCTGGACTTTTTCCTTTTCTTACTTTTGTAAATCTTACTCTCACTCTCACTCCATGGCTGGCTGGGTGGCTGGGAGGCTGGCCCCTAGCATTCTCCTCTCCTTGTTCTCTTGCTCTTTTTTTGATCTCTCTTCTCTCATTCCTTCTTTTTTTCCTCCAGATTTCTCCTCCTATTTATTCCCTCTGCCTGCCAGCCCCGCTTATCCTTTCTCCTGCCTTGCTATTGGCTGTTCAGTTCTTTAATAGACCATCAGGTGTTTTAGACAAGCACAGTAACACAGCTTCACCAAGTTAAACAAATGCAACATAAAGGAATGCAACACATCTTTGCACCATTAAGCAAATGTTCCAGAGCATAAACAAATGTGACGCATCTTAAAATAATATTCTATATCAACCTAGAGGTAGTAACTTTAGCTCTACAGTTGCTGTCCCTTACCTGATTACCATGACATAGATCTCTCTCCTTTCTTCCCCCCCCCCTTTCTTGCCCACCTATTTTTAAATTTTCTTCTCAGATAGGGTGCTCTCCAACTTACAATCTTCCTGTCACAGTCTCCTGAGCTCTAGAATTACAGGTGCTCATCACAATGGCTGGCAAGTGTCACTTCTAAATGTCTTGTTTTGTTTTTTCAAGACAGGGTTTCTCTGTGTAGCCCCGGCTGTCATGGATCTCACTCTGTTGCCCAGGCTGGCCTCCAACTCACAGAGATCCACCTGCCTCTGCCTCCTAGGTGCTGGGATTAAAGGCGTGCACCACCACTGCTAGCAGCTTTTTTTCTTGATTTGAATAATCACCTCAGGTCTTATTTGCTTAGTGGCTTATATGAGTTCCAAGTCAGACCCACACTTGTTGCCAGATCTCAGACCCTCAGCAGCCACCTCAGATTTACACTCTGTCTAGGATTAGGGAAATGTAAGGCATTCATTCTTAAAGTATGATCCCAAGAGACTAGCAGATCAACTTGGACATCACTGAGACGGGAAAGAATTGCAAGTCATCACACCCTGTCTTAGTTAAGCTTCTATTACTGTGATAAACATGTTGACCAAAAGCAATTTGAGGGAGAAAAGCTCTATTTGGCTAAGCAACCACCATCTTGGAGAGTTCAGATTACCCCAGCTGGGTTTGCTGACTTGTTCACTATCCCTCATGGACAGCAGGAGGAGGTCATGTGACCATCACCTGAGTATCTATCCTCTATCACATGTTGTATGTATGCAACGTTGCCTTAATTGCATGTGGCCTGGGGGGCGGGGAGCTAGAGAATACAGGCTGAGGGGCTCCGTCTGTGTGGCTACTGGGGAGCCTTCAACCCTGCTGGGTAAAGGCTTTCCAGGCATGGCCTATTGAGGGGAAGGAGCACCCACACCCCTGTAATTAACCCCTCACCCATGCTCTGTAAGGAAAGGTAATAAACTCATTGATGGCCCAGCATGAGCTTTGGTGGAATACTGTCTTGATTTATCATTGGGACCTTAGGAGAAGGGGTAGTGGACATTGCTGACACCTCCCCCTGGAAGAGAATTCTAACAACAGACTTACTGGTTATGGTTCATCATCAGGGGAAGCCAAGAGAGGAAGCTGGAGGCAGGAATTGAAACAGAAGCCATGGAAGAACACTGCTTACTAGATTGCTTCGGGAGGGTTCCTCAGCCTGTGTTCTTATACCAACCAGGACCACCAGGTTGCCTGGCAACTCCCACATTGATCGTTAATCAAGAAAATGCCACACAAACTTGCCTATAGGCTAATCTGATAGAGGCAATTTCTCACTTGAGAGTCCCTCTTTCCAGAGATGTCTAGGTTTATGTCAAGTTGACAAAAACCACCGGTGTACATCCTGCCCCAGACTTCCTGAATGAGTGGTTCTTTGGAGGACCTAGTAATCTGGGTTTAAACAACATGGAAGGATTTTTTGTTTGTTTGTTTTTCAAGACAGGGTTTCTCTATGTAACAGTCCTGGCTGTCCTGAACTCACTCTGTAGACCAGGCTGGCCTTGAATTTAAGAGATCTGCCTGCCTCTGCCTCCTGAGTGCTGGGGATTAAAGGTGTGCGCCGCCACCGCCTGGCCACTGAGGGATTCTCATAGACACTCAACTTGCAAGCCCCAATCTTCTTCTCCATAAAATGGGGACACAGTCTCTTACATGTAGCTTTATTGTGAGTGGCATGGTATTAGGCATTACAGGAAGCTCTACCTTTCTCCTGGAAACTATTCTCATTAATCTCGATTGGATTAAGAAATGCCTATTGTGCTGGTCAGTGGCTTAATACCAGCACTCAGGAGGCACAGGCAGTGGGATCTCTGAGTTCAAGGCCAGCCTGGTCTACAGAGTGAGTTCCAGGACAACCAGGGCTACACAGAGAAACCCTGTCTTAAAAACAAAGAAAGAGAGGAGACAGGAGAGACAGAGACAGAGAGAAGAAATTCATAGTGCATTAATGAGGCACATCCTTAGGAATGTTTGTGTCTTTCACAGAGTTTTAACAGAGAAATGAAGACTCATCCTGTGTGTGAGTGGCACTACCCCATGAGTTTCCAGGTAGAATAAAAGAAAGAAGGAAGGAAGCCACTACTAAGTGCATCCTCCTTTCTCTGCTTCCTGGTCAACACCTTGGCCCAAGCCACTTCTAATGCTACGTCTTCCTCGTCATGAAGGACTGCATTCCTCTGAACTGCAAGCCAGAATAATAAATCTTTCCTCCCTTAATTTGCTTTTTGTCAGATTTTTGGTCTCAGTGTTGTACCCAGAGACCGAATCCGATGCAAAAGCAAAGAGTCTTTGTAACTGTTGTAAGTTAACTCGGGACTCTCCATCTGTCTGTCGTAGCAGCAGAGCAGGAGTAGCAACGGGGCAGGGTTTTTAAAGCAAGGGGGCCTTGGGGTCTACAGACTACACAGGAACAGACTCAGGATTGGTTTATGCGACTGGCAATCATGTTAAGAACTTTTAATTGGCTAGGGTTAGTTGGAGGTTACAGTTACCATTTTTGGGCAGGTCTCAACAAGTCCCAAGCTTTGTCCTTGAGCTGCCATGGAGACTGACTGTGGGGGCTGCTCAGTGGCCCAGGCTCTGTCCTTGACTCATGCGCATAGCTCTAAGTTGGTGAGGGGTCCCAGACAGTAAACAACTGGCTGAACCTTGAGTGGTCAGAGTACATGCAGAAAGGAAGCTGCTGCAAGGACTATGTCTTTTGTTCACGGCCCTCCCAGAAACTGAAATTGAGGCCTGATCTCTGAGAGAAGACTGAGCAGCCTGTTATGGCGTCTGCTCGGTCCTTTCATCAGAGATGAGAAAATAGATAATAGAGTCTATGGAATTACAGTTTTGTTACTCAGGGGGAGCTTCACAAACTAGCTGCTTGATCCCCAGGCCCTTCCCAGTGTCCCTTGCTCAAGTGTCACTCCATTGAGGTCCCCACCTCAAGTGACTGTCTCCACTATTCCTTCATCTCGGAAGTCCTCCTGTATCCTGGTACTATCGTCTACCAAGGATGGTAGATAGTAGATGAGGATAGCGCACTCCCCCTCAGCTCACCCCATAATAATCACCATTCCACACAGTGTGGCCCAGAGCAGCCCTCTCTCCCTCCCCCAACTTTCCCCCAGCCTCTGGAGCTATCAGCTCTTTGCTTGTTCCTTCTTCAATCTTCTACCCCCCAAATCTTTCTCTACAAACCAGAACTCCCCACCTTCTCGCGGAACCTGAGCCAGGCCTGGTGTTTTGTGTGTGTTCTTAGACCCTTGGAGTGTGAGCATGGAGAAGCAGGCTGGATTCCCAGTCCCAGCTTCAATCTTCAGCCGGCTCACGCTGCGGGCAGTCTTTTGTTTTGTTTTGTTTTGTTTTGTTTGTTTCAAGACAGGGTTTCTCCGTGTAGTTTGGTGCCTGTCCTGGATCTCACTCTGTAGACCAGGTTGGGCTGGAATTCACAGAGATCCACCTGGCTCTGCCTCCCGAGGGCTGGGATTAAAGGCGTGCACCACACCCACCGCTGGGGGCAGTTCTTCTTTTTTTTTTTTTTTTTTTTTGGTTTTTGGTTTTTCGAGACAGGGTTTCTCTGTGTAGCTTTGCTCCTTTCCTGGAACTCGCTTGGGAGACCAGGCTGGCCTCGAACTCACAGAGATCCGCCTGCCTCTGCCTCCCGAGTGCTGGGATTAAAGGCGTGCGCCACCACCGCCCGGCGGGGCAGTTCTTAATATGACTGAGCTTCAGCTCTTTTACCAGAAAGGTGTGGCTATGTGTAGTAGCCTATCATCTCAGTGAGCCCTAAACTGCCCCGACCTGAGCAGCTTGAGCACGAGATCTAGCGAGGGACGCCGAGGTTAAACAGCACTCTAGACACCCAGTCTCAGTTCGTCAGGGAAGCAACTGCAGCAGAAGCCCCTTTATTCGTACAAACACGGGCTTATATACCTCCCCAACAGCTGGAGCCAATGAATGGTTACTCTGTATCCAGAGGCAAGCCAGACACTGTTTTCCAAGCAAGAAAAACTACAGGGGAAACTGATCCCCAGCACTCTCCGGAACCCAACTGCACATTTTCACACAAACAACTGGGATAGGACAAAAAAAAGGGCATTTAAGATTAAGGCAGCAAACTCATTGCTGCCAACACTAAACTCTTACCATGGTCTCTGCTCCTGCCTCATTGTGGGTCCCCACACACCTGTTTCCTACTGCTTTTACCTGTCCCCACTCTTTGTTCCTGCCCCACTGGCTTCTTGGGGTTCTCACACCTCAGGAACTTTCCATTTGCTCTCCCACCTGACATGGAATACTTCCATAGTAGAGGTACATTTGGTTGTTCTTTTACAGAAATCAAGTCTTTGCTCAATGGCCCCCTATTTTCCAAACCATCCATTCTAAAATGATACCTTGCCCCCACCTCTAGCACCACCTTGCTAAACCCAGGGAGGGTATTAAGAGCCTGGGGCCTCCGTTCCAAACCTAGTTAAGAATTTTCACCTTCACCTGGGTGGTGGCGGCGCACACCTTTAATCCCAGCACTGGGGAGGCAGAGCCAGGCGGATCTCTGAGTTTGAGGCCAGCTTGGTCTACAGAGCAAGAGCCAGGACAGGCTCCAAAACTACACGGGGGGAAACCCTGTGGGGGGGGGGGATTTTTCACCTTCATCTTCATTGTCTGTAAACGGGGCTAATGAGAGTAAGCGCCTCTCAGCAATGGCATGTGTTCTCTGTCAGTCCTGCAGTGTTAGCTATCAGGCACAGCCAGAACTATGGTTACGTTTGTAATGCATTAGGCAATCTGTCAGCTGCAGAAGACTCACACCCATAGTCCTCCCAAGACCTGCACGCCCAACCTCTCCAAACTCAGGGGAGGACAGTCATAGGAGAGGAGTGGAGGCAGGCTGTGTCACACGGCACTCTGGTTTCAGAAACTTCTCCTTTCAAACACAAATCTTCATGGCTGTGGGACTTGGACTTTGTTTTTCAACTTTTTTTGTTTATTTTTTAGGACAGGGTTTCTGTGTCGCCCTGGCTGTCCTGGAACTCACTCTGTAGACCAGGCTGGCCTCGAACTCAGAGATCCACCCACCTGCCTCTGCCTCCTGATTGCTGGGATTAAAGGTGTGTACCACCACCACCCAGCATCGTTGTTTTTCAACTTTTAATTAAGCTTTATTGTGGTGTAATTCACAAATTCCATCACCTTTGTGCCGCTCAGCAGTTCATTCCTCCCTGAAAGTCAACAACTGAAATTAGTTCCCAAAGGCTAGTGACGACGCTTTATATTAACAGAACCACACAGTATGTAGTATTCCCACCGCCCCCACTGCTCCCAAAGGCTAGTGACTACACTTTATATTAATAGACTCACACAGTATGGAGTACCCCCCTATTTTTAGAGGTGAAGCTAAAAGGTGGATGAACATAGACCGAACCCATGAAAAGGCACAATTTGAGGTATTCTAGCATTGCCTATTAAAACCATCACCACATAAAATAATGAATATATTTTTTATCCTAAAAAAGTTTTTCTTCTATTTTCCATCACCCACTCTCCTGTATAAATTAGGTCATATTTCTTTCCAGAACTGTGTAAGAGTCACCCGGCACGTGTTCTTTTGGGCCTGGATTCTTCCACTCAGCAGTATTTTGACTTATCCATGCTGTCGAGTCTCAGTTCCACTTTTGTTCCCATTGTGTGGAGACAACACAATTTGTCTACTTATTTATTGGCGAACACAGGAGTGGCTTCCAGTTCCTGGACTCTCATAGGAAGAGCCACTATGAATAGCTCGAATCAAAAAGTCTATTTGTGAATCTAAGTTTTTATTTATCTTGCTGAATACCTAGACATGGCATTAGCTGGGCCACAGGCAGGCATACAGTTAACTTGGAAAGAAACTGACTTTTAAATTTTTATTTATTACTGTGCGTGTGTTTCTCAAGGTGTCACAGGCTCTTTTGTCAATCTCTGTGCTCGGAAGATGGAAAATGCTCATAAATGTTAGTTATCAAGCATAGCAGTGAGTGAAGGTTACTTTAGAAATTTAAGCAAGTCCAAAATAAAGAATAAAATTTGAATCCAGGATTCACTAAGTGATTCAACAGCTGCAGAAGATTCATATCTTTCAACCTCCCGGTCTCATCCCATATCTTTGTGTGATTGTGGGCACCAGGGGAGAGGCCAGAGGACAACTTTGTGGTTCTCTTTCCACCCCTCTGTCGGCTCCAGGAGTTGAAATCTAGTCAACGGGTTCACTTGGCAAGCGGCTCTACCACTGAGCCATCACCCGGGCTGTTTCACATTCTACCAGTCTCTGTAATTGACTAAGGGTTAGCACCAGTCTTGTCCTTACAGCATCCTTTTTGGGCTTGAGGCTGCTTCTTCCCGCAATGCCCCCACCACTAGTGACGGCAGGACTAGCTTCTTGCCATTTATCACGCAGACCAGGGTCATTTTCCAGAGACTGCTACCAAATGAATTAAAATCATCTCAAAATCATGTGAAGTTACAACCCCCAATAGGTTGTTAACCATATTTGGAGATAACACCTTCAAAGAAGTTTAAATTATCAAGTGTGGTGGCGCACACCTTTAATCCTGACGCTTGGGAGGCAGAGACAGGCAGATCCCTGAGTTCAGGGCCAGCCTGGTCTACATATCAAGTTCCAGGACAGCCAGAGCCACACAGAGAAACCCTATCTCAAAAAAGGCAAAACCAACAACGAAGAAAAGAAGTTTAAGTTAAAATGAGGCTGTTGGAACCCTAATCCCATTGGATGGGGACTGATGACTGGTATCATATTGGACTAGAAGAGAAAGGAAAAGCATATAAACAAAAACATGGTATTGTTAACAGTCCTGATTTTGATCATTGTATTGAGATTGTGCAAGAAAATCTTTGTCCTCAGAAATAAAATATATAGAGATAAAGGAGTATGACATCTAAATTTAAAAGGATTTATAAAAGGATATACACAGCCGGGCGGTGGTGGCGCACACCTTTAATCGCAGCACTCGGGAGGCAGAGCCAGGTGGATCTCTGTGAGTTCGAGGCCAGGCTGGTCTACAAAGTGAGTTCCAGGAAAGGCGCAAAGCTACACAGAGAAACCCTGACTCGAGAAAAAAAAAAAAAAAAAAAACCAAAGGGGGAAAAAAAAGGATATACACATATACAAAATGAATACATATGCATGTACATATGTTCATAGGACATGAAAATATAGCAAAACAATGTAATTCTGACAAAAAGGGTGAGACTTCTCTACTAGTCTTACTCTGTGTGTGTGCACTTGACACTTAACAGACACAAACGTCAGGGGCTTTCGGTGCGCGTGCTATCTTAAGTGGGGTAGCCCCAGATTCCAGAAACTAGTGCATTCTTTTACAGTACATTTCATCTATTTTGTTTGACTACAATGTCTACCATTTATTTTGCAAAACTCCGTTCTAGTCTCAGTACTTAACTCCGTAACCTCTATGAAGACATAAGATGATTGTCTCCTCCAGTGGCAAAGAACCACAATTAGGGCAAAGAAATGTCATGCCCACTGCTCTTTCCCCAGACTTAAAATAGTATGTAGCAGAAACTCTAGTTATGCCCTTCAATATCTAGAGATTCAGCTAACAAATAATGGACATCTAGGCATTAGGGTACAGAGCAGGGCACGAAATACTTAAAAATCCACGCATAAAGGCTGGGGGTGTATGTAGTTCAGTTGGTTTTTTGTTTTTTGTTTTTCGAGACAGGGTTTCTCTGTGTAGCTTTGCGCCTTTCCTGGAACTCGCTTTGGAGACCAGGCTGGCCTCCAACTCACAGAGATCCGCCTGCCTCTGCCTTCCGAGTGCTGGGATTAAAAGCGTGCAACACCACCGCCCGGCGTTGTAGTTCAGTTGGTAAAGTACTTGCCTAGCATGCACAAAGCCTTGAGTTTGATTCCTAGCTATGTATAAACTGGGTGTGGAGCTGCACGCCTTTAATCTCATTACTCAGGACATGAAGGCAGGAAGAAAAGTTCAAGATCATTTAACTACA
>CABHPP010113017.1:0-26220 GCA_902168425.1 Peromyscus attwateri
AAGGGAATTTTTTATTTCCTCTTTAATGGAGATTTTCATTTCCTCTTTGAGGAAATTTTTTATTTCCTCTTTAAGGATATTTTTTATTTCTTCTTTAAGGGCCTCTATCATCTTCTTTAAGTCATTGTTAAGATTAATTTCTTTTGTTTCTTCTGCCTTGGTATGTTCAGGACTTACAGTTGTAGGGTCAGTAGGTTCTGGTGTTGTCATATAGGCCTTTATGTTGTTGCCTGTATTTTTCCACTGGAGTCTACTCATCTCTTTCTCTGCTCAGTGCAGATGGTGTGAGACCCTAACCCTTCAGGCTTACACCTCTAAGCCTCAGAAATGAGAAACTTCAAGCACCGGGAAATGAGAAACTAAAAATCTGGTTCTCTGGGCAAGCTGACCACCCCTGATCTCAGTCGGTGAGGTATATATTTACAATTCTGGTGATCTGGTTCGGTTGTTGTGTGGTCTTAATAAGTTCTTTTGAGAGCTTCTTGAAATTCAGGATCCAAAGACACCTCTCATTCCGTGGCTTGCTGTATAGCTGGGTGGCTGGCCCCTGATGTCCTCCTCCTTCTCTGGCTCCTTGATCCTTCAGGTTCCTGCGAGCACCGAGGCGTCCTCCCTCGTTGCCTCTGTAGCCACAGCTGCAGTGATCCCTGCTGTGCGGAGCCCAGGTCCCACAGGGCACACCTGTCTGGTGCTGTGCTCTCCACTAGTTCCCAATTGAGAAGCAATCAGCAAGGTGATTAACATCCACTGTGCGGGTACAGGTGTCCCTGATCCTTGTAGCTCCTCTTCTTGCGTTCACCCAGCTCTGTCACGCCCCAAAGGGTCACCGGGGAGCCCCCGGCTGCTGCTCCTTCCCTGTGCTTGCTATGACCACGCTGCTCACACCGCGCCTCTCACCCGTGCGCCCGGCGATCTGCTCACCCGAAGGCCTGGGGAGACTGCACAGGAAGGATCAATCCAAACCGCGGATTCCCGAGGAAGGCAGAGAAACTCTGATACTCTAGCCAGCTTTTCTTAACTTAAATTAATCCTTCTATCTTTTTTCTCTGAGCTTTTATCTTTCACTTTTTCTGTATACCTTTTTTGACGTCTTTCTTTGTGGCCCTGTTCCTCTTACTTCCACATCAGTTCATCATCCTATTTTGTTCTCACACACGGCCCACCAGCGGCAGCCGCCATCTTGCCTTGTGACTTCTACCTTGCCTTGTGACTTCTACCACAATTCTTACCTATTAATATTTGACTTTTGTTTTTAATTGCACTTTTATTTTTAATCATTCCTACTAATATCAGCTTCATTAGAACAGGTATCAGGTTTACCTTATTTGTTAATATTTTCATAAGAAAAATTGAAATATGTAGTATGAAAAAAGAAACTCAACAATATTTGTCTTGTGTTGAATAGATTTATATTGCTGTCTTCTAAAATAAGTTGTGGATACAAAATTCCACAAAACAGGAAAGGTTAAAAGAGAGCCATGGCTTCAGTCAGGAGCAGGACATGGCTCATTGGAATTTAGATGTCATTGAGAAAAACAGCAACTCTATAGACTAAGGCATGAGATACCACTTTGAATTACTTGTGATAGGCAATAATTATACTTGGAGTGTTTCTGGAATAACCAGGAAGAGAGTTCAGATTTTGAACATGAATATTGTTTTAGGAAGCCTTTGTACATATAAAACATTTCCCAATATTAGTGATTTTTAAGATTCAACAAGAGATTGTGATAGTGATGGTAACAGCATGTATGGGTCCCCACAAGCATCACAACTGGCAGTGGGACTATAAGAATGAATCGCTTTGGGGGAAAGGTTTCCTCATGACAGTTATCACAACAAAGCATAAGGCATGACTGCACTGAAACTCCCTTGCAAAGTACATGTCTTTCGCTGAGCACCTGTGACTTCTTCCACAAGGATGGGTTCTATTGACTGAAAAACAATGCTCAGGAGTCTGGTCTGGGGTGGAGGTGAGGAAATGTTGTAATAAGCATCAGGATGAGTCCTATTGACTGAGAAATAATGCTCAGGATAACAGTTCAGGGAGCAAGGGCTTGTAATAAGCATAATAGCAAACTCTTTCGCAAAATACATGGGACCCTTTCAAGAGGATAGGCTCTATTGATTGAGAAACAATGCTCAGATATCTGGGGAATATGGGTTTGAGCTGGCTCCATAGAATAGCAAAAGATCATCAGATTATTAAACATCTACTCCAGCCTTCAGGGGGAACAGGTATCAATTTTTTTCGTTGAAGAAAAAAGACCATGTGCTTAACAATTTTGGTTTCTCTGGTGCTATCTATAAGCATGTGAACCACTTGCCCTCTACAATAGTGACTGTGATGTGTCAAAGTATAAAAGTGAAAAATTGAATTTTAGAAGCAAATGAACAGCTTGTCAATTTTTAGTACTCCATACATTTAGTTTCCTCACTAATAAAGTTGGAATAACAACTCTTTATACTGCTCTAGTTTTCTTATGAGGATTAACAACGTTAAAAGACAGGCAAAAATAGAGGCTAACAAATAGTAAATTAGTGGTAATGCATACCTCATAATACTTGAAAACTTTTTGATTATTCAAAAATCCATTTCTCTGTTTTCCCCCTCTTATTTTGATATATGATTATATGTAGTAAAATGGGCAATTGAATTAGAAATGAGCAATCAAACTGGAAATGTACACACCCTCATATAATCAACACAGTAATTTAAAGATAAGGCATTTCCATCACCAAGAAAGTTCACTAGGCCTATCCTAAATGATAAGTCTTCTGAACAGCAGGCATTGGATGTGTTTGGCCAGTTCATGAAACTGACATTAACTGAATCCTAACTTCTCTCTGTCTGGCTTGTTTTGGTGAGTCCAGTGCCTTTTAAGTTCATCATCCAGTGCTGGGATCCCATGAGTGTGGAAGAAAGATTTGAGGAATGGCCACGTCTAAAGTCTCACAGCAAGGTCAGTCTGTGGGTGAGTCTCTGTCTCTGGCCTTTAATCTTTCCATTTTTATTCTCTAATCATTCACATAGTTTTGCCCTCTTTCCACCACCAGCCGCACACACTTTAGGTGAGCTGGGCAGCTGGGACGTCGAGAGAGGCGGCAGTGAGGAACTGGACCGTCCTTCATCTGTAGTAAGACTCTCGTAATTTTTAAGTCTTTCCCATTTACACATGAACACTGTGTATATTTATGGGTACAAATATAAATGTTTCCATTCATAGGCATATTGTATAAATAATCCTTTAACATTAATTAACACAGTCATCATCTGAAACGTGTCATTTCTTTTTGGTGAGGACATTAAAAATCCTTTCTTCTATCTGTTTTAAAATATCAGTGCCCTGCTATTAACTACAGTCACCTGCTGGGGATGCTGTGAATGTGTTGGTCTGATTGATTGATAAATAAAGTGCTGATTGGCCAGTAGCCAGGCAGGAAGTATAGGCAGGACAAGCAGAAGAGAGAATTCTGGGAACAGGAAGGTTGAGTCAGGAGTCACCAGCCAGACACAGAGGAAGCAAGATGTAAAAGTACCAGTAAGCCACAAGCCATGTGGCAACTTATAGATTAATAGAAATGATTAATTGAAGATATAAGAACTAGATAGCAAGAAGCCTGCCATGGCCATGCAGTTTATAAGTAATATAAGCTTCTGCATGATTATTTTATAAGTGGGCCAAGGGACTGCGAGGGCTTGGTGGGACCGGAGAGAAACTCTCTGACTACAGTCACCTCCCTGTGCAAAAAGACAACAACGGTTGCCCCAGCTAACTTACTCTCATACTGGGGGCTTTGACCAGCATCTCATCTCCTCTTCTCTATTTTTCTTTCAGTTTCTTATAACTGCAATGTCATCCTGTTTCTAGCAAATGTTTTCAGAGATTTCATAAATAAGTAAGCTGGCATGTTCATCCTGTGTCAGACTTACTTAGGTAACTCACCGACGGTTGGAAGATGCCACCAATGTAGACAGCTGGCTCCAGTGGAGTGCTCAGCAGTGATGAGGCATTAAGGAACAGGGAGCCAAACAGAAAATAATAATGATCAAAATGTTCACATTTCCTACAACCTTAGGCAGAGATTATTCAAGTTTTAATCAGGTCAAAGTATCCACTTGAATTTGTTGGTAAAGCAGGATAATCCCTAAATTACAGTGTGAAAGCCCATGCTTTACATTATTTCTGCATAGACCACAGGGATATGATGTTCTCTCAGACCTTTGATCATATAACCCTGGGTTCAATACTGTAAACCTCAATTTCTGCACACCCTTCTCTTCTCTAAAACATGCAACCTATTATTCCATCTTTTCACTTCAGGTACATGCTACACTGTTTGACAAGTTTCATAAAGTCCTGTATGTGCTTATAGAGTAATTGAAGGAAAAAGTGACATCTTCATAATGATGAGTTCTCTCTTACAGGAACATGATTCTCTCAATTCATTGAGGGCCTTCTCTATGATTTTTCAGGAAATCCTTATCATTTTCCTTTTTCTGATAAACATGACTTTCTTGTTGTTATTATGTTTCTTCTAAGAGCTTGTTGCACACACTGAACATTTTCAAAAGTTTTACTTTATATTTTCTTTGTGATAAGTTTATGCATGTAGGGAAATTTTAAGTATTAATTTTTATCAGACTTTCTTGCTTATCTAATTCTGTGATGTGATTAAATTGGAAAATATCTCCACACATAATTATTGTGCTATGAAAATAATTACAGTGTTGAATTCTGCATTCACTATTTAGAGTTTATCTATAAAGTTTCATTTAACCCAAACTGTTCACTTTTAAGTCACATAAAATGTTCAGTTATAGTTGTTAATAGGTAATAAAACATTATTTCCTTTTAGGGATTGCTAATAATTGCTACACTTTAAGAAAAAAACCTTTAGATTCCTCTCACACCAAACAACCTTCAGGGAAGCTAAATGTCTGCAACAGCACAATGCCTCCTAGACTCAGTCAACCATGAGAGCAAGGTAGAAAAATCTAGTCCAGGAAAACACTCTCAATTGGGCCATGTCTTAATCACAAGAAACAAACCATCAAGTCTTCTCACATTTAATGGGAAGGAATGTGGTGTCCTCAGTTAAAGAAAACATTTTTAGGGAACCTTTGGGTCTGTATAAAACAAAATAATATACATGTACCTGGTAAATATTTTTGCATGTATTATTATTTATGAATTATATCATGCTTTAGATATTAATACCTATCTACTACTTTTTCATTCAAATTTTGGGGACATATAATGCCACATATAGTAATTTTTAGTATTTTATCTATGATATTACATTGTGAACATATAACATTTATTATCCCGTTAATGAAATTTAATTCATATATTTTATTTTTAACTGTAAACAGAAGTACTTTGAACACTCATACAAGACTCATGTCACTTCATGAGATGGTTGATAACATATATGCAAGGGAGGAATTTTGGAAGAATTGTATGATCTCATTTGTAAATTGACAGTTTTCTTTAATTAAGCACTGAGTCAGAAGCCTGGTCTATAATGTTTCCATATTCTTTTCTTTTTATTGAAATGGATTTGTTTTCTTCTCTATCAAGAATTGACTTTCTGATGAATTTTTAAAAATTTGCTCTTTAATATTTCATTTCAGGAAATTATATATGGTGTACAAACAATTTCCTTATGGAATAAGAACTGCCATCTTTAATTCTGATTTTCAATAAATATCATATACATACCTTAAAGACCTCAAATCTGCAGTTTTTGCAAAAGTATAGGTTCCTTTATGGGGGAAGAGAGTTGGAAACCAATGTGTGGGTAGTGGATAAATTTGCTGCTTCTAGATTCATTCAGCTGCCAGACATGCATTCACAAATAGCTGTAAATATTTCCTTACGTAAGTGTCTGTGTCACTGTGACTTCTACTGTTTCCTTTTCTCCTCCATTTCCACGTGGAATATCTCTTCCTTTCCAGAGGATGCTGTCGTCGAATGTTCATTTAATTGTTCAATTCTAGTATAAAATCATAGTGATTTTACAGTCTCTCCCCTGTACACTTCGTATAATCAAATATATCAACTAGACTATTATTTATGCTACAAAATACATGGTATAGACTGTATAGCTTCTAGCACATAGACAGTGTTTAGGGAATGATGTTGATGTTAGATATTTTTGCTTTGGTTCTCACAAATACCATTCTTTTCTAATATATAATGTATATAAAGTATATATACCTACACTTTCTAATGTTATTTGGACAAGCATCTTTGACTACCATCCTCCCATAATGTTGCTTCTTATGTTTGAAATATATCAGTTGGACTCATATATATTTTCTATTCCTTGCCCCATATCCACCATGCTGTCCTTTTGAGTACTGACTGAATTAATCATAGTTTTGTTTCTTGAATGAATACTTTATGCTTCCCTTATGATTCTGACTTCCTTTTCTTGTTCTGTTTTGTTTTCATAAAAATGTCCTCTCATTATATACATAGTGGCATTTTTACTGTAAGTTAAACACTGTGGGTGAAATTACAGAGATGCTTTGAGCTTCTGGATAGTGTTAACATTTACCAGAGAGAGTTTACTTTTTCATCTGGAAGGCAGATGACATGTCTAATTAATACAACTAGCATTTGAAATGATCACATCTGGGCTTTACTCCCTGGCTTATTTTCAGTTCAGCTTTAATTACAATTTGTAGACCTTTAGAGTCCCAAGCCTCAGTTACGTACCAGAACTCTCACTCACTGGCAGGTCTGATTTCCTTTTGTTTGTTTCCTCACTCTCTACCCCATGAGAAAGTTCTTCTCGGTTTTCATCCTCTCACGAACATCTTTTGAGTCACCAGTCAACAAAGGTGGAAAAGACACATTTAGGGCTAGATGGAGAACTTTGACTTCACTTCTCTATAAAAGGCTTTTATAACACCCTGTTACCTATCATTCATAATGTGATTTTAAAATATTTTGTCCTGTTTCCCTACTGTTTCAAGATAAGATTGCTGTAGGAAACCCACCCCACCATGCCAGTACTATAAAATACTTTTCTGTGTTGTAAAGTGCTGCCTTTGTACCTGACTGCTTTTCCTTTCCCTAAACCACACTCATTTACTCAGTAAGAAGTGTTTTCGGCTTCTGGATTTTTATGCATAGGAATCTAATGCTGGATTTGTTTCAGGGCTTTTGGTTGTCATTACCTCTTGCCCATAAAAATGCAATACTTCTAATATCCAGTTGATCAGGTGTAAGATGAATTGCTAAACGGCCTTATTATTAAAAAAAACCTGGAGCCAGATATTGGGGTAAAAACTGAGATATCAGGAAAGCAGAAAGAAACCAGCCATGTTCTTACCACTAGAAATTCTCAGCCAAAAATAGAGACCTACTTCCTGTATACTCATGCCTATACGTCTTTCTGTCCCTGCCCTCTTACTTCCTCTCTTTGCCCAGCTACATCAATTCCTGTCTGTCTGTACAGACCTCCAGAACTCCGTGGTTAGTGCTGAGATTAAAGGCATGTGCCACCATGCCAGGCTCTGTTCCCAATGTGGCCTTGAACTCACAGAGATCTAGATGGATCTCTGCCTCCAGAATGCTAGAATTAAAGGCATGTGCTACCACTGCCTGACTTTTATGTTTACTATAGTGGCTGACTTTTCCCTTTGATCTTCAGATAAGCTTTATTGGAGTGCACAAATAAAATATCACCACAACCAGGTTTGGCAAAACTCATTTTAAAAATCACACTCAGGTTTCTTCTCCTCTCTAGAGTCCAATTTCGCTGGATTTTGATCCAATGAACACTTGTATCCTGCTAAGTTGTCACTAATTGGAAGATTCCCTGCCCATGTATCTACAGCTGTACTTATGTCCATACATACAGAAGCTTTTCTTAAATCCTTTTCAGATTTTTAGCTTTTATTTTTCTCAGTATGGAAAAGTCTTAAGCTTGATTATTTCATAGAATTGTACTTTTTTTCTATTTCAAAGCTGTTTTATTTTAACTTTTTCTCTTAAATTCTACTCAGTGAGTCCTTATTTTAAATGGTTCTTAAACATAATTCTTTCATTGACTTATATATATGTATATATATATACATATATATAAATGCAGTATATTCTTAAATATCATTGAGAATAACAAATATTCTAAAACATCATTTGTCCATTATATTTGGCTTCATAAGAATATATTTTAGCCAGGTGGTGGTGGCACATACCATTAATTCCAGCACTCAGGAGGCAGAGCCAGGCAGATCACTGTGAGTTTGAGGCCAGCCTGGCCTACAGAGAGTGATCTAAGACAGGCATCAAAACTACACAGAGAAACCTTGCTTTGAAAAAGAAGAAAAAGAATATATATTTTAAGGAGTTTGTACAAAAATTTATTTCTGTTTCAGAGAAGTATGTGATATTATATTCAATGAAACTTCTATAATTACTGTTCTTAAAGTGAGGTTTTTTTTTCTTCATCACTTTAATACTGAGGTGATTTCTATCCAATTTCTTGTACTCCTGTTTTAATATATTTAAATACTTGAGTCTTAACAGAATAAGTCAGAAATGTTCACTTTCCTTATACCATTTTATTGCTAATTTAGAAATGCTGAGGCTTGTTGGGAATAAATAGAAGACAATATTATCTGGGTTTTGTGTTAATTAGTTTGGTATTTTGCATTTTTTGTTGTCAGAAGAAATCAGTGTGGCCATTTTAAATACTGTCTAAGCTTCTGCAGAGTCAATATGAATGCCCAAAGACACTGGAGGGAGGTGCATCAGCCATCCATATATCCTGTATTCTGCTTATGGTTTCTGCTTTTATTAATGTTAATTAGAAGAGGAAATGCTTCCAGGTTTTCTCACATTCACTTTTCTCCAGTGTTTTGTCCTGTTAGAGTAGCAAAGCTGATTTCTCCTTCCCCCATCTGGTTATTTTCATTTATTTCTGGCAGAAATCACTCACAATTTCTGTTCTGTATATATATCCTTGTGGATTTCTAAAAAGCAATTGAAGGGGAGGGCACATTCTAATGAGGGAAGGGGAGTGAAATAAACACAGGAGAGAGAAGGCTATCTGAAATAGACATAAAAATCATACTATTAACTAGCTAAAAATAAAACTTACAGCATGTACCTCTGAGTATGAATGTACATACATAGCTTAAATAAAATCTTCCCATATGGATTGATGATGTTCCCTCCAAGGGCAAAAAACCAACTAACAAAACCCCCATACCAGGCATGAGGAACCCTCTTTTGATGTGTTGGTCAGGGTTATTATAGTTACTTCCCAAATATTGCAGTGTATTGCCATTACATCCAGAGGTGGAAGGTAAGTCCCTATTGCTGAAGACACCATGCTCTTCAAACACAGGGCCCAGAGGCCCCTGAGATGGAACTTATTTGAAAGCCTCCTTGCTTTGAATTAGCTTTCATGGTACCAGAAGGTGCCATGCAAGCTTCCAAAGGAAAGAAGCAAGCTGCAGTACTAAGCAATACTGTCTGAAGCACAACAAAGACCACCATGGAAGAGTAACCCGAGAGTTCAGTATTGGCAGGCTTGGGAATACAGTAACAAACAGCTCTCTAATTGGAATTAAGACCTGCTCAACAAGAGGGAAATCACATATGGCACTGGGAAGTCATGGATATTACAGGAGATCCTACAATGGCCAATTTAAAAATGCTGCCCAATCTCTAATCTCCTTCTAAACATCTAAATTTATGCCCACAGAAAGTGTAGTTTTCAGTCCTCGACAAGGGCCTTCTCTTTGCAGCAGATGGAAACCAGTATATATATACAAAAACAAAACAAAACAACAACAACAACAACAAAGCCAATAAAAATGCAGAGTTGTGGAACCCATCCTCCCAAAATACATTTACAAAACCATTCCTGCAACTAAGGCTCAGGGAATTATGAAAAGGGAGCAGAAAGATTGTAAGAGCCAGAGAATCAGGGAGTTTGCTGTGACATTGTCTTTTCTAGCATTATATGAAGCTTTGCTCCTAAACTCCTGCCCAAATTGCTGCTTAATCATAAGCTTAGCAAAGACTAGAACACACTTGCTAACATGAAAAGGGGGAGATTCAGGGGACTTCAGCCCGACACAAAGAACTACGGGCAACCAAGGAATGCCGAGAGCAGGAGAAACCATCTTTCTCAGAGAAGACCACACCAATTGGTTATCCAATATATAATAGTCAGGCCTGAAAAGGTATACACAGGTAACGTTATACATAAAGAGCAGGTTGTATTTAAGTATTTAGAAATATGTATGTATAGATATATATATGTGTGTAACAACAAGGGGAAGAGGGTCATGTACTTATGTAATTTCAAAAATTAAAGATATTTTTTTAAAATCAGAGAAACTTACAGTGGAAACAAATGGTATATAGTTATGTGTATTCAAGTGTCATATTAAGTAAAAGTATTCACTATTTTATTCATTGCTTTTGTTTAACTTGAAACTGTAAAAACAAAGAAAAATAGGAATTTGTTTATAGTAGGAAAATAGATGTGAACAATTAATTCTATGTTTATGATCTTAGCCATTTTACTTTATGCTTACTGAAGAAAAATTATAAATATTCTGCATCCTGCTTAAGCTTCCAGCTTTTATTAATGTTAATGATAAAGTGAAATGTTTCCAGATTTTCTCACATTCACCTTCATATATACATGGAATTGAAAGTATTAATAGAATAGATTGTCCAAACTTTTCACACTTCTCCCCAAAATTAATTACTTATTTCTAACACTTCTAAATGTCCTCCTCTTGTTGACGTCATACCTTTTTGTTGCTCAGATACTTGGTGACTGAGCTCAATCATCAATACTCTCAGCTTGTACTCATTGAGAATGTTATTAGCTATCCTTCCTAGATTTGTCTTTCACAGCCAGTGTCCTTCAACTTTTATTTGTGCTTTTATTATTTTCTCCTAGAGCTTGGAATCTGTCTCATGTAATTGTTAAAGAACTAAGAGGACTGAGTTTTAGCTTGCTATTGTCTAGTATTGACTGTGTTTCTTTTTAAATGCACTCACCACTGGCTACTATATAACTTAGTGAGGCTTACAGACCTGCTATCACAAGATGTTTGCTAAAGATGTACATTGTAGAGCCTGTACTAGACTGAAGAAGCAGAATATGTTAGGAAGTATAAGTTTCAATCCCAACCACGTTTTCTGGACGGTTGTATACACTAAAATTTGAGTAACACTGTCACATCTTCACAAGTGGCAGACAGAGTCAAATAGACATAGGCTCAAATTCAACTCTGTCAATTTCTACATTTAGAAAAACTGAAAACACATATGGTTAATTTCACACACTTGAAGACTTGAATGTATTGATGCATATGAACTAATTGTAAAGAAAGCTTAGCTATTGCATCTTCGTGTTCATTTTTTCATGGAAATGACTTGTAGGTATACATTTTTCTAGTTTGGGTATCAGACATATGAGAATTAATATATCAGAAGAAATCAATGGCCTAACAAATGATACGTAGGACTGAAATTCTTCTTTTAATAGTCTATAAAATATATAGATTTTTAAGGCTAAGGTAATGTGGTTTCTAATTAATTTTTCAACTTTGTCTTCTTATTCTTCCCACCAAAAATTTCTGCTCATGTGAATATGAAATCCTCGCCATTTACTGAACACATTATGAGGATTACTGAAATCCTATCTTTAAAATTCACACATCCATTTAGCAAGAATATATTTTATTCTATTCTTCTCCTTCAAATGTTGTTTTCACTGAAACATTCAGTCAAGGCTGAGTATGTTGGCTCATACTTGCAATCATAGCACTACTTGGGACCCTGAGGAAGAGGAGTTGCTATTCTAGAATACAAGCATATTTCCTTTCTTAAATTTATTCAACAGATAAGTGTAGAATTCATTATTATTGTTTGTCTATTGCTGTGATAAACTATACTAACCAAGTACAACTTGGGTAGGAAATGGTTTATTTCTTTTTACAGGTTACAATTCATCTTTAAGGGAACTCAAAGCAGGAACTCAAGGAAGGTACTTGAGTAGAAAGCTTCCAACTTGTGAAAGGAGAAAGCTTAATGACTACTTGCTCTTAGAAAGCCTTTGCTTCATCATAAACAAACAAACAAACAAAACAAAACAAAACAAAAACAGCTGTAAATGTGGTCTAAGGGGGTTGAGGATTTTTCCCAAGATAGGCAACAAAACATGGGAACATAGCAGTGTTGTACACGTAAAATTCTGGCTTTGGAGCAATGAAATATGCAAGAATGAGGGGTTTATGGGTTCTTCCTTTCTGTTTCCATAGCTGGTAAGGCAGGCAATGTGTGGCAGTGCAGGAGTCCTTGCAAGAAGGCTATGAAAGGCCATTCAATGAAGCTTTGAAAGTGAAGCCATGAAGCTGTAAAAGTAAAGCTTTGGTTATGATGAAGACTCCAAGATGGTGGAGATGCTACATCCATGAGACCTGTTCTGAGGGGCATATGCATAGAATTGTTTCAAATGTAGTAATCATGTTATAGAAAATCAAAACTATAGAAATAATTTCATGAGGTTTATCAACTGTAATACCAAGATTTTACCCTTGCCAGAGAACTGATGGCCAATGAAGACTTGAAGAATAGAGAAAAAGAAAATTGATTTTTGTTTCTCCAGATTCCTCAGGACCAAATGATCCTAGTAGTTGTCAGATTATTAGTTTTTCAGTCACAGTCCAATCAACCTTTAATAGCCGTAGAATTCCCAAATCTTCCTAGTGGTAGCTTAAGCCAGCACTCAATGGATGGTGAAAGAGAAAAGGCTGACCTTAATGTCTATGACAAACAGCACTAATATATGATAATAATTTTGTTGAATATTAACATTTAAGTATAAACAGTTTCATGTTGGATGTCAACATCAAAGATATTGATAAGATTTTCCTATTGGTTTAATCACTAATATTGTTGCCAAACCCATGGCTTTCTTTATCTGACAGTTAAATAGATAGCAGAGTACAACTTCACACTAAAACTTGTGCTTCTCCATGCTTCCAGAAGTAGAGACTTGTCAGGTAATCTAGCACAGAAGATACTGAAATTTGCCTTTCAGTCTTGCATGCCAAATGTTATCTGCAAATACCCTTGCCTAAAATTGATGAGACAGCTTTTGGACATTTTTCTCTTGCCCAATGACAACTTCAGCATTTTCATCTGTGTATCTGTGTGTTAAAACATAACTACAGAGTTACATGGCTTCATGTGACTTGTTGAACTTAATGGGTTTGGAGATAGCCAACTTTGGCATGCTTCCTTGAACAGAAGAAGAACACCCACTCATCTGTCTGTAAACATGCAAAACCCTCAACTGTACTTGCTATTTGGAGCTTTCAAGCTAGATGCCTCTATCAACAAATGTTTCAGAGATTGTATATGCTCAAGTTTAACAGGTGTTCTGTATGGGATTATTTTGTGATTGAACTACAAATTATATTCATCCATATCCATGAAAATGGTGTGAACAAACAGGTCGATTAAATCTACAATTATCAATTATTTAGTTAGTTAGTTAGTTTGTGTGTGTGTGTGTGTGTGTGTGTGTGTGTGTGTGTGTCTATGCGATGGCATGCTCAGCAGTAAGCATGCTTATGCACTTAGAAATCTTCCTATTCCCTCAACCAAAATCTTATATTAAAATGAAATATCATTGTTGAATGATGTCAGTCACCTGAAAAAAAAATAGGTTTATTGACCACCTGTGTGGTGATATACTGTGTCCCCCAATATACTGTGCACCTTAAAAAACTTATCTGAGGTCAGAGAACAGAACAGCCACTAGATAGACGTAGAGGCCAGAAAAACGGTGGCACACACACCTTTAATCCTAGCATTCTGGAGGCAGAGATCCATCCAGATCTCTATGAGTTCAAAGCCACACTGTAAACAGCCAGGCATGGTGACACATGCCTTTAATTCCAGCACTTGAGATCTCATGTCTTGTTTGGGAAAGACACACACCTTTAATCCCATGAAGTGATGGCAGGAAGCAGAAAGGTACATAAGGTATGAGGACCAGGAACTAGAGGCTTTTAATTTTTTAGGCTTTTGAGCAGCAGTTCAGCTGAGATCCATTCAGATGAGGACACAGAGGCTTCCAGTTTGAGGAAACGAGATCAGCTGAGGAATTGGCAAAGTGAGGTTAGCTGTGGCATATTCTGTTTCTCTGATCTTTCAGCGTTCACCCCAATACCTGGTTCTGAGTTTGTTTTTATTAATAAGACCTTTTAAGATTTGTGCCACACACCTGTAAGATTATTAATCATCTATCATATTTTATTTGTCCTCTGTACTATATGTTTGATTGTTTTGTATTTCTGTCAATTCAGATTCATGGGTTCTTGGCTCTGGATGCCAGCTCACTTATTCCCACTGCAAGCTTGTCAGAGAGCTTATGGGTATGAAGGAACTTTTCTAAGGGGCTTGTCTCATTAACACTACTGGATACTGTGGAGGGCAAAATCAAATGGGAGCCTTAGCTAAAAGACTTGTTTACACATTATTTTTTTTTCCAAAGGAAGCTCTGAATAGGTCATGTTTGGTACCTTTTAAATTCAAAGACAATAACCAAAAATACATAGCAGTATTTGTCAGTATTGAAACAGATGGCACATAACCTGATGTAGTTTAGAATAATGGACAACAAAGCTGTTTGAAGTTTGTGTTGATCATTGTGTATGAGGAAATATAAAAGCCCTCTTCTATGGACCACATTTTTGTATTCACATAATTCATATTCTGAAACTTATAATTAGCATGAGAGTGTTTTGAGGCATGCCTATAAAAGGTGACTGGGTCCTGAAAAGGGATAAGAGTAGTGTCCTTATAAGAGCACCTGGAAACCCTCTCTGCCATGTGGAACAGTGCAAAGGCAATATCCAAGCCCAAGGAAATGAACCTATGGCTGCCATTACATTTATTGACACCTTGTTCAGGGGCTTCACAGCCTTCATTGCTATAAGAAATGAATTTCAATAGTGTCTTAATTAGGGTTACTATTGTGTGATGAAACACCATGACAAATGCAACTTGGGGAGGGAAGGTTATATTTGGCTTATGGACCACGGATCATTGAAAGAAGCCAAGGCAGGATCTCAAATCAGGCAGGAACCTGGAGTCACAAGCTGATGCAGAGGCCATGGAGGATTGTTGCTCAAAGCTTCTTCAACCTGAAGTCTTATAGGACTTAAAGGAACGCTAGTTCAGAAGTGGACCCTTCCCCATCAATCACTAAGTAAGAAAATGCCCTACAGGCCTGCCTGCAGCCCTATCTTATGGAGGCATTTTGTCAATTAAGGTTCCTTCCTCTCAGATGACTAGCTTGTGTCAGGTTGATATAAATCTAGCCAAGACAAGTAGTCACTATGCTACTCAATTTATAATATTTTGTTATATGGCCTGAATGAATTAACATACGACTACTTCTTCCTTCATTACTATTTTAACATGACCTCATTTCAAAAGGATGTTGCCATTTGATACAAATGGATGCAGTAAAAACACTCCCCTGTAGTCATAAACAATTTCCCCACACTTAAATAGTGTTTATGTACAAAAATAATCTTTCATAGGAGCAGAAATTACAATTCTTTAAGAACATTATTTTCAGCTTTTTATTTGTATTTGTTTATATAATGTATATTGCAGGCAATGTAATCTGCATATGTAAACATATTCATGTGTATGTGTACCTGCATGTGGTAGTCAGACATCAGTGACACCATGCTTCTCTCAATCACTGTCCACTTTTTATTTTGAGACAAGTTCACTCATTACATCTGGAGCTCACTGATTGGCCACACTGACTGGCCGCTTTGCCCTAGGGCTAGCCTGTCTCTGCTTCCCTAGCCCTGGGATTACAGACATGCTCAACAGTGCTTGACTTTATCTTTGGATATTGAGAGAACAATCTCAGCTCCTCATGCTTGTGAAGTGACTGGAACATTTCCAAGCTCCTAGATATGTTTTGGTTTTGTTTATTTTTTAATCTTAAATTTGCACTTCATTTCCTGTAGATTTTTTAAAGCTTTGGCAAAAGAGGATCACATTAAAAACTACAGAAATGTAAAGTAAGATCAGAAGACAAGATACTAAATGTTATAGACCATAATTCCTTCTATCAAATTTGTTCAGGGAATGAAAATTGGGTGTTTCTTTAAAGATTCAGAATATGTAGACACTAATCCTGGCCTCATCACTCCTTAACTGGAGTTATGTTGGAAGAAAAGAAACATGTTCTGCTCAACTGCCCTGATAAGGTCAATGCAAAGATAAAATATGTATGAAAGTATTTTATACATTATAAAGTCCAAACTAAGTCTAACTCTTAATATTTATTATAGATCCAAGGCAAGCAGTATTTGAAGGAAATACACATTGTACTATTTTAATTAAATATTTTTATATTGCAAAGTGATATATGCTTCTTAAAAGAAGAGACAAAATGCAGGAGTATCTAGAGATGAAATGCATAACTTTCCTAATTCCTTCTCACTCATGCATATAAGTGATGTAAAAAGCCCAGTATAAAACTATCTACAACTTTGCTCTTATCCATATAAATTACGTAAATGGAAACAACTTATTACACCCAGGGAATATTCTTAGTTTCCTCATTATCTGTTCATTTCATTTAAATTTATTCACATTTTAAAACTTCTTCTGTTCACTCTTTATCTAAAAGCTTATCTGGTTTGTTTCTCTTCTGTGATCTCTATAGATAAAAGCTGATGAACTAAACACATTAAAAATAAGTATGTAGCCAACCTAGCCACAGATCCTTTGATGTACAATGGTCCCCTTCCTGTAAGATATACTAGTACAATGGTGGCACCAATCTTGTTGGAGTAACCAAAACTACCTGATTTGACATAAGGCCAACTCCACCAGATATAACCAACACGCAGCACTGCTTTTGTCACCAAGGTACTGAAACTGGATAGTTCAGGGATCTAGGGTAAAATGAAATAATACGAGTCTACAAAGAAAAAAGTTGCAATAAAATGACTTCTAATGAAATCTTCTATACTCACAGGACAGTGCCTTATGCAGCCACCATCCTCCTATAGTAAATGGCAACAAATATTGAGAGCCACATTCAGACATTATATAAAGAGAGAAACTCTCTTAGTCAAAGTTCTGTTGCTGTGAAGAGACACCATGACCACAACAACTCTTATAAAGGAGAGCATTTAATTTGGGCCGGCTTACAGTTCAGGGTTTTAGTCCATTATCATCATGGCTGGAAGCATGGCAGCATGCAGGCAGAGGGCTGGAGAGGAGCCAAGAGTTCTATAACTGGATCAAGCAGGCAGCTGGAACAGAGAGAGACCCTAGACCTGGCTTGAGCATTTGAAAACTCAAAGCACACCCCAGTGACATACTTTCTCCAACAAGGCCACACATCCTACTAGTGTAGTGTCACTCCCTAGGAGCCTTTGGGAGCCACTTTCATTCAAACCCCCACATTCTACTCCTTGGCCTCATAGGCTTATAGCCATATCATAGTGCAAAAATGCATTCAGTCTAACTTTAAAAGTCTATTATAGTCTCAATATTGTTTAAAAGTCCAAAGTTCAAAATCTCTTCAAGACTCATGGGAATCTCTTAACTGTAACTCCCTGTAAACTCAGAATCAAAAAGCAGATCACATACTTCCAACACACAATTGCATAGGATATACATTACTGTCTCAAAAGGAAGGAAAAGGAACATACTGAGGAAACACTGGACCAAAGCAAGACTGAAAACCAGCTGGACAAAGTCTAAACTCTGCATTTCCATGTCTGCTGTCAAGGCATTCTTCAGATCTCCAACTCCTTTTATCTTTGTTGACTGCAACACACATCTTTCTCTTGGTCTGATTCCATTTCCTGTTAGAAGCTTTCCTTAGCAGCCATCCCGGAACTCAAAACACCACAGAGAACTTGGGACACACAGCTTTAAATGGGATACTCCAGCAAATTTCTCCCCTCAGAATTCAGGGAACCTTGCAGAAAGGAGACAGAAACAGTGTAAGAGCCACAAAGGATGGAAGACATCAAGAGAACAAGTTCCTCTAAATCTATTGAGCAAAGCTTATATGAACCCATTGAGACTGAAGAAGCAAGCACAGGGCCTGCTTTGGTCTATACCAGGTCCTCTGCATATATATTATAGCTTTCAGTTTAGTATTTTTATGGAACTCCTGAGTGTGTGATTCAGTGGGTCTCTCATTCTTGTGCCTTCTCTTGGGACTTTACTCCTTCTGTTGGTGTGCCCTGTCCAATTCAATATGATGGCTTTGCTTTATCTTATTATATTGTATTTGTTTTGTTGTTGTCTCTTAGAAGCCTGCTCTTTTCTAATGAAAGACAGAAAAGGAGTGGATCATGATGAGAGGGAGTAACTGTGAGGGAGGGGAAACTGTAATTAGGATATATTGTATGAGAGAATAATCTATTTTCAATAAAAGTGTGGGGGGAGTTCCCAGAATGAAACCACACCTTACATTGAACTTTCTATGAGGCTGATTAACTGATGAGAACTTTGATGGACAGGTTGGAATGTTGTAGATTCAGCCATTATTACAATTTATCTTGTGCTATCTTTAGTCTCTTAATAGCCATTTCTTGCTCTTCTCTGTCCATGTCTTAACAGCCCTGTGATTAATAAGCAACATGTTTTAGAATATATTAGCCTATCAGATTATTAGCTTCAACCAACCAAAAGGCTAAGGATGTCAGCAGTTAGCATCTGAGGCTTATAGCAGAAATTTCCCCACCTATCTTATGGTCACATCAATATAATTAAAAAGTATCTCAATTTATTATATATATATTACTATATTTATATGTGTATATGTGATATATTTCTCTCTATATATAGATTTATAGATATCTTTGTTACTATAAAGTTTCATGAAACAATGGAATTTAGGTAATCTGATGGTATATCTAGGTATCTGGAATCTACCATATGTGGAATGAATCTAGGTAATGGTATATCTAGGTATATGGAATCTATATCTAGGTAGTCTCATGGAATCTAGGTAATCTAGATATACCATGCCATAACTTGTAAAACTAAATAACTAAAATGCTTGTTTTATTTAAAACAAGAGCTTAAATTTAGCCAAAGAAATAGTTTACAGCCATATGTTCAATAGAAATTGCTGCTGTGAAAGAAATGGTCCATGTCAGCATTACCCCATATGATAGTGGCAGTCATGTTTGTCTATTATGGAAATGAAGATAATGTAACCAAAAGCTCAATGTTATTTAGTTTTATTGAATTTATGTTTATATTTAAATAGTAAATTTTGATCAGTAACTACCTTCCCAGAGAAGGTAGGAAGGATTGTCTTGTTTTGATCTATTGCAAGTTATTTCCCTGTTTTTGAAAATGGTGAATGGAAAATTTTAAATGTAAGTGTTTAAATCATACCCAAATGAGTATTTTGCAAGGCAATGTATACATGCTTCTGAAGGACTAGTTAGTGCTATACCCTATAATCAAGCAGCTTGCTCTGTTTGCCACTTCATGTGGATGAGGTCTCTTGCAATCAGGCACAGCACTTCCATGCTCATCAGCAAAACGTGGCTTAAAAAAAGGCACTGGATATAGATGCTCAGCAGAAAAAGAGAATGCCTTCACTTCAGTTGTTTTAGTCAAATGATGAAATGTCTTGGTAGTGCTGATGTCATGCGGTTCTATTTAGTCATTGTTAAGATATTTTACAAGCTCTATGATCGCTAGTCAATAAAATGTAGTACTATGCAATCCCATAATGTCTTTCTTTTGGATTTATTAAGAGACAGCATCTTTTAATCTAAATTCTGCTTTATGTAAGTTTTGTTAGAACTTGGATTTAAAATACATGGAGAGTATTCTATCAGTCTTGAATGACAGAGTCCTACAGTGAGCACTCGAAATGGCTCTTCTCAACTTTGACCCTTTTTTATCTGGTATCCTATCACATGGAATCCTGTGAGAATTCAAAGCAGATACTGAGAAGAAGACATCTTTTCCTTTGCAATCAGGACAATGAGGACATTCTGGCTGTCTGAAGCTAGCCTGATATTACCAGAAGCATTCCAGCCTCTCAAGCCTTACAGCATGATATGCAAATCCAGTGCCTTGAGGAACATGGAGTGTAATCCTATTATAGTCTCAATTTTTTTCAGTCTTCACAATCCTGATTAGCCTTGGTAATCACCTGGCTCTTCTCTTGGATACTATTGGGATCTCTGGTGTTTTCACATCCTTCCTCATGAGAAAATATGATTCAGACAACAGCTGCTCTAAGATCCTTTTCTGTCAGGAAGAAAAAAAAAACAGCATAATCTTTCACTTAAATTTGACTTCAAGGATTTTATAATAAAATAGCTACATAAGCATTTTATTAAATAATCACTAAGTCAAAGTTCTATCAAATTGAAGAATGATTTCACTTTGAAAATTAAATTTTCTGAAATATTTGATCAAATCGACTCCACCTGTCCCTGCATACTACAAAATAAGCATAAGTGGATTCATGCATGAATCCCCATTTTCACCTGGGTAATGGATTCATGGGGGTTTTCAAGTATGCTCAGTTACATTCAATATTCCTAAAATGTGTAGAGGATCAGGAAAGATCACATCTTACACTAAGCCTTCTGGAAGGTTGATTAACTCATAGGACTTTAAGGACTGTGGAAATACTATAATACTGCCAAGCCTGATTACAATAACTCTTTTGCTAATTTAAGCTCCTGCAATAGCCATTCTTTACCCATATCTATATCTAACTTAACATCATTGTGACAAACTGGTGAAACCTTTTAGAATGTTTTAATTGACCCAAACTAACTTCAACCAAACAAACAACATCATCAACAACAAAAGGCTAACAATGTCATCAGACAGCACCCAAAGCCTTAAACAGGTCCCTTCCTTGCTTTAAATCTACCTAATGTTTCCACCAATAAAGGCGACTTGGTTTGGTATTTCTTTATTCTAGTATTGCAAAGCTTCATCAGCCCACTATCATGTTAGAACATGGAAATTCGAGTAATCTAAATCTGTGGTCCCAGGCCATGTTCACTCATAGATTACCTACCTTAATATTATGTTTGACAGAGTCTATATTTTCTTATCTTGCATCTGAGAACCCCAGAATATAAGTAATTCATATTTCTCAGATAATAAGCTCTCTACATAAATATTATTAGGGAAATTCAAAATACATGGTTGTCTGTGGAATTTTCTGAATTTGTTTGGCTCTCTTAGCATATGAAATCTGGTAGGAGTATTGTTACTTCACATGAGTTTTACCTTCAGATTTAATGAATCTATTATATTGTGAACTTACACTATCATTCATTTTCTGTTTCTCTGCCTTCATTTAAGATGACACTTTGATCAAAGGTGGCAAAGCATGAAATTATAGCCAGACGTACAAAATGTCACATGCTATTTCAAAGTCTACTTGTAGTTGGAAAATTTTCTGATTATCTGGTCCCATCAAGGGAATTAAAATTCAGTGTGCCTGACATTACAGCATGTTTTAACAAGAGCACAATTACATTCTTACCCTGTTACAGGATAGGATTTCCTCGTGAGAATTGTTAGACAAGTCCACAGAGGACACGAGCTGTCACCAAGCATCAGCATGCACAGGAGGGTAAATGAAGGTAGCGGTTTTTTTCCTTTATGAAAGTCACTAATTGCATTTTGTTTTAAAATAGGTGTCTCTATGCCTGGAGCAAGCCCAGAGAATGTATGAAAAGTCAGTGCATTTTCAAATTATGTGGTAAAATCTATTACTTTCTGTAAAATAAGAATGGTAGCTATTTCTTCCTCTTACAAGAATTCTAGGCCATATGCACTAGCTCACAATCATGAAAAATGAGACATTTTGAAAATATGTCTGCAGAATCACCAGTTTCATTTTTCTAAACAAAGAGAAAATGTCTTTTGTGTGCTTCTATTCTTGTGGAAAAAAATATTGATTGAACATCTACTTCTTGCCAGGGTATTTACTAGGCTCTGGAGTAAAAGAAACACATAGGTATAGTCCTTACTTTCAAAGACTTCTCAGGTCAGCAGATGAGACAGAAATACAGATTAAAATATTTCCATAGTAAGAAAAAGTAAAAGAGAAAATAATTATAACCTGAAGAAAATGAGTGTTTCCTAACTATGTTTCAAACAAAGCACTTAGATCTAATTCAACAGAAATAAATTTGTCTAGAAAAAATGACAACCCCTTTTAGTAATGTAATTGTTCTAAGAAGCTAAAATTGAGCTAATCCATCTATTTACAGTTCTTCCAGTTAATGTATCTGTCTTCTAAATTCAGGAATCCCATTCGCTAACTATCAGAGACAGTATTAACAACAAAAGAAAAAGGACATTTACTGCTGTTTGATTGACATCTGGCATTTATACCTAATGTGGAAAAATAATAATTCTAATATGAAGATACATATCATAACAGGGAAACTAAAGAGAAGAGGAAAAGGAGTTGGGTGAAGTCTTTTAGTAGCATATGGGCAGGAAGGTGGAGGCATGCAGAAGTCTCCTTGCTTCTGTCTTGCTTTGAGGAGATGAGTCCAGCAGTCGGCATTCATCTGTATATACAGAGTTTCAGGAAAGGACTCCTTTGAAAATGTTATAGTCATTACATTTGTGTGTAATTTCAGTACCACAAAGAGAGGCTTCCCTTTATACATAGTAAGAGCAATAATCACATTTAAGATTTGACCAAAATTTTCAAATCATTTTGTTTTCTGTGCAGCTTTTGTTGCTACTCATTTCTATGTTTAGAGGAAGGCCAAGTGTGCTGGCTCATCTTGATGCTCAATTTGATTGGATATAGAATCAACTAAGAGATGTGTCTTTGGGCATTTCCTGGAAGGATTAAAAAGAGAAGGAAAACATTCTCCCTGCAATGTGGGAAGCCCCTTTAGGCAGTGGCTCAGATACCAGCAGGTCAGCAGGAAAATTAACTAGTCCTCCTGCTTTTACCCCTGGCTGGTGAGTGCATCCACTCTGCTGCCACTGCAGTGGCCATTGGCTGACATCAGGACCCACTTTCTTTTGCCTGCTAATGTGAACTGAAGATTAGTGGCTCTCTAGGACCATTCCAGTTCTTACATGCTAGATTGAGAATGTCTGAGGTATCCAGTCCCAAGAACTGAACAACTACGGGGTTCTCAGCCTCTCCAGTGTACCCACAGTCATTGTTGGACTCCAGTGCATGTGTTGTGCAAGTCAATCTGATAAATCTCCTTTGCAATAGAGTCTATCAGTTTGGTTTCTTTATAGAATCCTAATACACCAATTATTCCAAATCCCACCTTCTCGTTTGTTTGTGTTCCCTTTCTTTGCAATTTTCTGGATTAATACATTTTCTCTTGAGTTTCTCCAATTCATTCTTGTTAGTTCAATTGAGTAAATCTGCCTTTTCATATAAAGAACAGGCTCTTGTAATTAATTCACCATTAGTGTATATTTCTTACTGAAATTGCCACCCAGGATTTAATGACAAATGAGAAAATATTGAAAGTTCAGTAGTGGTAAGGGAACCATCTTGGAATAGTTTGGGAAGACATAGTCCATGTTTGTGATGACTCTTTAGTCTCACAGAGGAAACCAAATGTACTTGGGCTGATGGAATAATATGTGCTTTTCCCAAATAATTTTGCCATTGAAATCCACCCCTCAGAAAAAGAGAAGTGGAACGAACGAGGAAATTAACAATGTTTGGAATTACTCTTTGAGGGATGTACTTAGCTAGTTTGTTACTCGACCCAATCAATCCTTGGTAAATTCTCAGCACTAGGCACAAAAGAAAAAGCTTAATGAAAAGAAATGTTTCTCTGCTTCTAATTGTATATTATGGGATAAAAAAATCAATTCAAAGTGAGCTGTCAAAGGCTAAGTTGAAAACTGTTTCTTACACCAGCTGTGAAGAATCCACTGAATAAAATTCCCCACACATGGAATGTTCTGATATATTCCTTCTTGTGTGTTGACATGATGCTTTGTAACTGGCTCGGCTTTGTTGTTGGTTGTTTTTGCTCTTTTGGTCTTAGCTCTTTTGGGGGTCCTGCCACCCAGCTCCTATGGTGATATTTTATTTGTACTGAAATGAGATTTTATTTGTATGTTAATAAATAAAGTTGCCTGGGGGTCAGAACTAATAGCAAGCCATAGCAGAGCTGGGCATTGGTGGTGCACACCTTTAATCCCAGCTCTTGGGTGGCAGAGCTAGGCGGATATCTGTGTGTTCAAGGGTACAGCCAGCATGGAGACACACACCTTTAATCTCAATACCAACCATAGAAGACCTGGAGGTCTCTACAGACAGGCAGTGATGAGGCGGTCATGTGGTTGGGTTTACAACCAATGAGAAGGCAGAACAGAAAGTCTATATAAAGACAAACACACAGGAAGTAGGTCTCTTGGCTGAAGAGGATAGCTGCAGCAGTGAAGGGTAAGGCTCTTAGCTCTGACCTCTTGGGCTTTCATCTCTGCATTGGCTCTGTGTTTCTTATTTAATAAGACGGTTACTTCCACAAGCTCCCAAATAAATCACACATAGCGGCTTATTCTTAATTATAAATAACTGGCTTTAGCTTGGCTTGTTTCTTGCCGTCTTTTTTTTTAACTTTAAATAACCTTCATCCAGTAACTGATGGAAGCAGATGCAGAGATCCACAGATAAGCACTGGATGGAGTTCCCAGTGTCCAACTGAAGAGAGGGAGGAGGAATTATATGAGCAAAGGGGTCACGATCATGATGGGGAAACCCACAGGACAGCTGACCTCTCTGACTCTGGACTGACAGCTGGGAAACCTATATGGGACTGAACTCGGCCCTCTGAATGTGGGTGACAGTTGTGTGAGCTTAGGTAGTTTGTGGGTGAAAGGATGAACAGTGCTGTTTGGTCGGCAGAAGAGTCATGGGCCATGGTTACCAGTGTTAGAATGGGCTTTATTAGAAAGGAGAGGGGATAGGAGGGAGAAGCCAGGCCTGGCAGAGGGGGTGAAGTGGGGCAGAGCAGGCAGCAGAGAGGAAACAGAAAAGGGATGGGGGCCCGTGTCCAGCTTTTTAAGGCTGGTACGTAGTTGCTCGCTGATGATGTAAGATGTTTAACCAGAAGAGAGAGAGAGCAGGATCCTAACAGTGGGGCCACTGGCAGTGGAACAAGGATTTATCCTAAGTGCATGAGCTGGCTTTTTGTAGCCTATACCCTATGGAGGGAAACCTTGCTCAGCCTTGATACAGGGAGAGGGCCTTGGTCCTGCCTCAACTTGATATGCCAGACTCCCCATGGGAGGCCATACCCTCTCTGAGAAGTGGATGGAGAGCATGGTGGGGGATGAGCAGGAGAAGAGGAGGAAAGAGGAACTGTGGTTAGTATGTAAAATGAAAAAAAAAACTTTTAAATAAAAGATAAAGTAAAATATCCCATCTAATTTGTGCCTCTGGGCTTTTCCCTTTTCTTACTTCTGTATATCCTTACTCTGTGGCTTGCTGTATGGCTGGGCGGCTGGAGCCATTGTCCTCCTCTCCTTGTTCTCTTGCTCCTTCTTCTTTTCCTCCCAGATTTCTCTTTCTATTTATTATCTCTGCCTGCCAGCCCTGCCTATTCTTTCTCCTGCCTTGCCATTGATCATTCAGCTCTGTATTAGACCATCAGGTGTTTTAGACAGGCAAATAACACAGCTTCACAGAGTTAAATGAATGCAACATAAAAGAATGCAACACATCTTTGCATCATTAAACAAATGTTCCACAGTATAACAAATTTAACACATCTTAAAATAATATTCTACAACACAGTTTACCCCATTTACTTCCTAAAAGTTTAGGCTGAGAAAAGTGAAGCTATGATTCATGTGCTAAAGATGTATTGACTTTCTATCTCATTTGGTCAAGATGTGTCTTGAGGAAGAATGTCTATCATGTGAGAGTGCTCTATTTAGTATGCAGGGTAAGAAATTAAGCAGATAAATGACAGATAATAGTATTTGCTCATCCTTTCACTAAAATGGAAATAAGCTATGCTTCAAAACTCTCAATGGCAAAAGCCGGGCGGTGGTGGCGCACGCCTTTAATCCCAGCACTCGGGAGGCAGAGGCAGGCGGATCTCTGTGAGTTCGAGGCCAGCCTGGGCTACCAAGTGAGCTCCAGGAAAGGCGCAAAGCTACA
>CABHPP010113019.1:3461-15157 GCA_902168425.1 Peromyscus attwateri
AGAGAGAGAGAGAGAGAGAGAGAGAGAGAGAGAGAGAGAGAGAGAGAATTTGGTGGTTAATATTTACTAACTTAATAAGCTTTCAGGAACTGGAGAGATGGCTCAGCAAGTAAAAGCACTGGCTGCTCTTCCAGAGGACCCTGGTTTGATTCCCAGCAACTACATGGCGGCTTACAACCAGCTGTAACTCCAGTTCCAGGGGATCTGATGCTCTCTTCTGGCCTCCAGAGGCACCAGGCATACACGGTACACAGACATATGTACAGACAAATTGGCACCATACATATAAATCTAAAAAAAGTTATAAAAGAGCTTTCATTCCAAGAATCCACCCATATTCCTATATCTAAGAAAATGCACTTACAATATATACCTGAAAAAAAAAACTGGAAGGACTAAATAATTTAAAAGATCAAATTAACAATGCTGCAAACATTCAAAGAAATTATCACTACTTACCTTCAAAGAAAAGCAAGATTTGGGCTATCACCAATTTTCCAGAAAGGCTTCAAGTGCCTAAACATTGAACTTAAAACTTCTTAGATACCAGAGGAGAAAATTACCTAATAAAATAAATTCGACTTAATTTTTACACAAAAGATACAAAATTCTGCCAGGTTTAGTGGCACAAATGTGTGTGTGTGTGTGTGTGTATCTTGAGAAGCAGAGGCAGAATAACTCGTTGAGTTCAAGACCAGCCTGGTCTATATAGCAATGCCAGGCCAACTAGGGCTATACAGAAATAAAATAAACAAATAATAAGTAAATAAATGCACATACTGTCTATTGAGTTTTAGTGATGTTAACAGCTTTATTTAACAAACACTGGGGGACTACTATGTGCAAAGCACTATGCTAGGTGCCATGAAAGATACAAAGGTGAAAGACATAGACCCTGCCCACAAGGAGCGTATAATCTAATGAGGAAGACAGACATATACACACGTAACTACAATACAAGGCAGTAAACAAGAGTAGGCAAGTGCTGAGTGTGGCCTGAGTGTAATATTAGCCTTAAGGTTCCGATTTGAAACACTAGTGAAGTGTTAGCTGCTTTGAAAATCCCATCTCAGGATTAACATAATAGGTGTTTAAATGGTCCTACCCAAGCAGCTGCAGTCAAGAGAGTAGGCCTGGTGGAAGGGCTGCTTGAAAGCACGGTCACACCTACACACATGGGCTGACACAAGTATATAGGAACAGTTAGAAAGAACTTTGTGTGTGTGTGTGTGTGTGTGTGTGTGTGTGTGTGTGTGTGTATATACACATTTGTCCTTTGGTTAATGGCTATAGCTACTGTTTTAAACAATATAATTTTATATAAAAAGGAATTTGTATAATCCCAGAAAAATCAATTTAAGGATTAGAATTAATTTAAGAAAGAATCCTGCCATAGGCAATTTTATTTACTAATTGAGTCTTTAAATATCTATAAAGCTCTGGAGCAATTAAATGGTTAGACATCTAAGTATTGCTGAGTAAAAACCTCTTACATAAGTTTAGCCTTCTGAAGGAAATGGTCACATACCTGATACAACACTATTCTAATAGCAATAAGAAGGCCTTGAAGAGATTTAAGGAAAATAATCTTTAATAGTTCAATGCAAATGGAATACACGCTGATTAAATACAATTCAGTGTTCTTTGAAAAGATCTGAGTGACAGCGTTTGGTACCAGTTAAGGCCAGCAAACCAGAAGTGAGGAAAATATTGTATCATCTTTCATTGATTTCATGAACCACTGCTTAGGGCTATGCAACCCAATCTTTTCTTTCAAAATGTCATTTGTTGGTATTGATGAGATGTGATTTATAAATTCTGATTTGTTTTTAGCTCACAGGCTAGGAACAGCTGCTGACCACTTCCTCTTGACAGTACTGTCTGAAATAACTGGCAAAACAGAAGCACATTTCCTGGCTGCTTTCCTACTTCCTGAATGGTCCACTGCTTAGCCTGTTTCCTTCAGTGTGTCACTGTGGTCCTGGATTCTCTGCTGCTTTCTCTCAAGGAAACGAGCCCGTGCATCTGAGATAGATTTGTCATCATTTCTTCTTTGCATTTTCTTTAGAACTTCTTTTGATATTCCATCTGAAAACAGTGCAAAGATAAACCTGATTTTCAACATGAAGAAAAAAGCACTAGGAAAAGGCACTTGTATAGCAGAAGCGGAGGTAGAGACAGGAAAACACCTAGGAGCAGCACAGCCAGCTAGCCTAGATAGAGTGCACAGTAGCAGACAAAGGCCCTGTCTCAAGTAAGCACCAATAACTGGGGCTGTCCTCTGACCTCACATGTACATGTTCACACATGAACACACATATCATACATACACTAATTGTTTTTAAAGAAAAGAGATTAACAAGGGAATCAAATGTTGTCTAATCAAAAGTCTGGCTGAAGGAGCACACAGATGGGGATACTGAGCTCCGTGGTACAATGTATACTTCATACCAACGAGGCTCTAGGACTACCACTACACTAACACAAAGTACATGAGCCAGCAGGGAAAGGTGCTTCCTGCCAACCCTGCCAACCTGAATTTGATTACTAGGACCCACGTGATAGGAGAAAGCTAACTCCAACAAGTTGTCCTCTGCCTAAACTTATATACAAAACACAGAAATAAATAAATGTAATGGATAACAATAACAAAAAGATTCATGAAGGCCAAGCAGTCAGAAAAACAACCCTAATTCAAGCATATAGGACAGTATTATAATACTGCAATAAAACATCTAGTGATCACTGTATTTAAAAACCTTTCGATGAGTCAGGCATACTGGTGCATGCACTTGGTGATGCCAGCACTTAGGAGTCAGCAGTTGGTAGATCTCTGAATTTAAGGCCAGCTAGGTCTACATGGCAATTGTCCAGTCAGCCAGAGTTATATGGTGAAGCGCTATCTTGACAAGAAACCCTTCTGTGACTTCCTGAGCAACGTTTCTACCATCTATTTCCCAGGGATGTTGAATATAATATGATTCATCATTCTGCCTCAAAAAGCTGTATCAAAAAGCTTTTAATGTATGTGAGCTAATTGTGTTTTATACTCTAGTTCATCACCACAACTGTTTATATTTTCCATCTGTAGTCCTAACTGTTCAGAAAACCTGTTGGAAAAGTGGAAGTTCTGAGGTAAAAAGTCACAAAATTTGATAAAATAAGAAAACAAGAACAAAATTTTAAAAAGTGGCCAGGCAGTGGTGGTGCACACCTTTAATCCCAGTACTCAGGAGGTAAAGGCAAGCAGAATTGAGTTCAAGGCCAGCCTGATCTACAGAGTAAATTCCTCAACAGCCAGGACTACACAGAAAAACACTGTCAAACAAAACAAAACCAAATAAAGCAAAAAACACTGGGAAAGGTGGTTTCATAGTTAAGAGAACACCTATAATCCCAGCATTCAGGATGCTGAGGCAAAAGGATTACCACAACTTTGAGGCCACTCTGGTCTACAAAGTAAACCCCTTCTCGGAAAAATAGTAGAACAAATGATTCACTCACCCTTTAGCTGTTTCACATTTTCCTTATTTGTCCATTTTCTTCTGGCATCTTCTCTCATTTCACGTCTAGCCACACTGCTCAAATCATGTGCATTAAGTTCATGCAACTTGGGTAGTAAGTCTCTCACCCATTCATAACGGATTGGACATACAATTCTTGCATAGACTTTGGTGGTAACTAATACTTCATGAAAAATAATCCATTCAAGTTTGGTTTCCTGTTCATGAAGCTATAAATAAATATAAGGCTTAAATGAATATAAAAATTTCATTTAAGGATAACTATTAGTGATCAGCCCTATTCTACATTAGAGCAAGAAAATAAGGAAAGCCAGGACTACAGAGACCCTGTCTCCAAAATAACAAGAAGAAAATAACCTGAAACCCTCTGAATGCCTATTTTGTTCCATAAAACAGAAGTCATATACCAACTAATACCCTTAAGCTCTACATAATATAGATATGTAAAAATCTGGAAAGGAAAACTAGAAGATACTGGTATGTTAGTACTACACTCTTGTAAATGTCTATCTTTTATTAAACATAAGATGCATTAGGGCGCCGGGCGTTGGTGGCGCACGCCTTTAATCCCAGCACTCGGGAGGCAGAGCCAGGTGGATCTCTGTGAGTTCGAGGCCAGCCTGGGCTACCAAGTGAGCTCCAGGAAAGGCGCAAAGCTACACAGAGAAACCCTGTCTCGAAAAACCAAAAAAAAAAAAAGATGCATTAGGGCTGGCAAGATGGCTCACTTGACCAGAGTTCAATCCCCAGGACCCACATGGTAGAAGGAGAAAACTGACTCCTGCATGTTCTTCTCTGGCATTCACATGTGTATACCTCTCCACACTCCCCCAAAATGTATTTTAAAAAAAAAAAAAAAAAAAAAGGTACTTTAAGGGCTGGGATGTAAAGTCCCTGCCTTGTATGTGTAACGTCCCAGGCACTGCAAGAGAAAACGAAACAAAAAACAAACCCACAAAGGCATTTGTTGCAAGGCAAGGTGGTGTAAGCCTGAAATCTCACCACTTAAGAGGTAGAGGCAAAAGGAGCTTGAGTCCAGCCTGAGCTACACAGAGACCCTATCTCAAAAAATAAAAAATAAAAAAGTACTTACTGCTGAAGAAGGATGAATATGAACTGGACTTCCACGTCCATCCATTGTGCAAAACGTTCTACCAACAGATCTATACACAGAAAAAACAAAGGATAAAGACCAAAATAGCAAGGCAATAAGGTAGCTGATATACTATGTTTTACTACTCAAATAAGCAGAAATTTACCTGGGGAAGAGGAATCACTTTAAGTAACAAACAGTAATGTCACAAGAGCTGGTTTAAAGGAGCCATTTAAACACTTGCCCATCCCCAAATTATATATTCTCCTAATGAATATCTATACAGTAAGAACATCTTTTTTCAGCACAATTCTAAAGAAAGGAAGCTGTTATGACAGAAGAGATTTAACTGGTGGGTTTATACTTCATACCTTTAAAAATATATATTAATGTGTGTGGGCGGGGGTGCATGCATGCTTTGCCATATGTGGGGACCAGAGGACAACCTTGGAGTCAGTTCTCCTTCTATCTTTATTTCAGTTCTGGGGTTCAAACTGAGGTCATCAGGTTTGCAAGGCAAGCACCTTTACCCACTGAGCCATTTTACCAGCCCTACAATTATGTTTTTATGCTAAAGTAACTTCGGCATGTTAGCCCATCTCACATTTCTCCAGTAATTTTATATGTATGTGCTTGTACCCATACATGTAAATAGGGAGGCCAGAGCTCAGTGTGGGGTATCTTCCTTTATAGCTGTCCACTTTATTTTTTAAGACAAGAATCTCTCTCTGAACCTGAATCTCATTCTAAAATAAACTAAATTTACAGAAAATTACAAAGTAAAGGACAAAACAATTTTACTGGAAGCACTGACAATAAGTTGCCAACCCAATACCTCACCCATTATTACCAAATGCTTGCCATTCTCCTTCCTAGTTACGATACACCCACCAGACAGAAAATTAACACTGATGCACTGCTAACATCAAACCCTAAGACCCTGCTGAAGTATAACCAATGTGCTAATAATATCTTTTAAAGCAAAAAGACTCAGTTTCGAATCAGAACCACCTTTATTTTTCATATCCTTCACACTGGAACACTTGCTCATTCTCTTTTGACTTTTGTAGTGGTATCACTGTCCCCAGGCTCTCTCAGATGACAGTGCCAGGAGAACAGGCATAAGTCACTGTGCCTGCCAACTTTGAACATTTCTAACTCCTTTCAACATTATCCTTGCAGTATTTACTTATGTGATCCATTTTCAGTTACTGAATGAATTTCCCATCACCAATGCTGCTACTTTCCTTACAAAGATGCCCTTACTTCTCCCCATTTTTTTCTTTCTTTCTTTCTTTCTTTCTTTCTTTCTTTCTTTCTTTCTTTCATTTTTTTTTTCTTTTGAGACAGTGTTTCTTTGCATAGCCCTGGCTGTCCTAGAACTCACTCTGTAGACCTGCCTGCCTCTGCCTCCCAAGTGCTGGGATTAAAGACATGCAACTACCTCCAAGCCTACTTCTTCCCATCTTAATTAAGCCCTGATCTCCATATCTAAGCTTCCCCAGGGATACCATTCTGTCTTGTTTGGCTCTTGCACTCTACTTGAGGCCAAGAAACTACCAAAAACCCTTCTCATTTGCTTTAGGTGCTGATATATCTGCCTGACATGTACTCTCTTCTTATCCTGCCTGGACTCCAGTACCCCAATTTGAATCAGTAGTTCCCTGTGTACAGATGGCAATTATGAAAAGATTTCTTAGAATTGTTATCATCACCACAGATCTGTACCACACCTTCACTCTTTAAATATTTTAGCACTGCAGTTGGATACAGTAGCATTTATGAACTCTCTCAAGCATAATGCTCACCTTCGAGCAACGTTTTTGAAGTAGCCTGCACAAAGACATCTTCGTAGTACCTCATGTTTAGGGCCTTCAAAAGTCTCTCTTGGGAAATCACTTTGCTGTAGAAAGAATATGTATTCAGTGACAAAATTCACAGGACAATTCGATCTAATCTTTTTTCAAGGTTCACATTCCTAAAGACTTCTGGGTAATATGTTGTAAGAAGGATTAGATTCAGCCTTGCACCCAAAATAGTCACAAGACACAAAGAAAATACAAAATAACTGACAGAATGCTATGTATCAGGTAACAACAAAAGACAATGACCCAAGAGACATACCAATAAGAGCTTCATCCTAGCCGGGCGGTGGTAGCGCACACCTTTAATCCCTCCCAGTACTCGGGAGGCAGAGCCAGGCGGATCTCTGTGAGTTCGAGGCCAGCCTGGACTACCAAGTGAGTTCCAGGAAAGGCGCAAAGCTACACAGAGAAACCCTGTCTCGAAAAAACCAAAAAAAAAAAAAAAAAAAAAAAAAAAAACAAAAAAAAAAAACGAGCTTCATCCTAGTCTTGAGAAAAAGTTCTGACTATGGCATACGAAAACAATGCAAATGGAAGTCAGAGAACTCAAGGAAACACAGGAGTCTGAAAAGACCAAAGTAGCTGGAATTTACAGAAAAGAGTAAGTTCAGGAGAGATGTTCAAAAACAACACCGAAGATCTGCAGAAAGTAATTAAGTACCTGCCCAAGAAAATAACCTCCTAGAAAGATAAGACTGCTTGGTATCTCACAGGGCTAAGAAAGGTGCTGTAAAACAAAACAAAAAACCTTTCAAGTCCTGGTTTTGGACAGAGTACCTAGAAGGGATTACTTTAATCCCAGCACTTGGAAGGCAGAGGTAGCTCTAAGATATATATGGAGTTCCAAGCCAGCCAGTGCTACACAGTCAGTCAGACAGACAGATAAGACAGACACACATACATAATACACACACACACACACACACACACACAGCACATAAAATAGGATGAAACTTTGGGAGGAGTATATATTATTTTAGAAATATTTATTTTAAATTATGTAAATGTGTATGTCCATGTGAGTATGTGCGAGTGAGTACAGGAAGGAGGTCAGAGGCATCAGATTCCTGGGAACTGGAATTACAGGCAGTTATGAATCTCCTGATGTGGGTATTGGGAACTCTTCTGCAAAAGCAGTATGTGATCTGGACCACTGTACAGTCCGTCCAGCACTATTACCCTTTCTTCTTTCTTTTCTTTTTAGACAGGTTCTATTAAGCCCTGGCTAGCCTGGAAGCATAGACTAGGCTGTCCTCAACTAACAGAGATCCATCCACTGCTTCTGCCTTGAGGGTGCTGGAATTAAAGGTATGCACCACCAAGCCCAGCCCAGGTGTATTGTCCTGACTGTAGTAATGATTTAACAGGTATGTGTAGATGTGGAAACTCAGCAAACTGGATACTTTTTGTTAAGTGTTTTAACTCTTTTTACATTTGCTTGGTGAGTGGACAGGTGGACATGCTCATGCCAAAGCACAAATATGTGTGGAGGTCAGAGGACAGACAACTTTTGGGAGTTGCTTCTTTCCTTCCAACAGAGAATTCCTGAGGTCAGACTTGAGTCGTTAGATTTGGTGGCTTACACCCCTACCTGCTGAGTTATCTCACCAGTCTAACATGTGAAGCTTACTTAGTATGTGTCAATTATTCTTCAGTACGAACTATCTAAATTCAATACTTTCATTTCTTCAGAGAGCCTTCCTTACCACTATTGGGATTCACTGGGTCAGAGAGATGGCTGTACAAAGCAGCATGCAGAAGGTGGCCAACTAGAAAAGGTGGCACAAATGTAACTGTACTTCATGAAATTCAGTATGAATAGACAGGTTTAAAATGCCCGTCAAGAAAACAAAACAATCCGAACTACAGTGCTCACCTGTTTAAGTTTCCTGATCAGTTCCCGAAGCTGAGCTTCCACACGAAATGCAGAGAATAAGCACCGCCAGTGAATCCAGTGCTTTTGGCACCATGATGCCGGAGCTCCACTGCAACACAAAAACACCGGTGTCTTGAAAATACCTTCTATAAATGAAAGACAAAAAGAAGTCCTCATTTCCTTTACAAAAAATGGAAACCAGTCATAGGTGGTGTCGGGGTTATGGTAGCTGTAACCTCAGCACTTGGGAGGTAAAGGCAGACGGTTCAGGAGTTCAAGGTCATCTACTGTACAGCAAGTCTGCGGCCAGCCTAGGCTATAGGAGACCATCTCAAAAAAGCAAGCGAGCAACCAAACAACAGCAATCCACCCCCAAAGAAAACCTATAAGCAAAAGAAGAGATCTGGACAAGCACTAAAAAGAGCATTTTAGAAAATCTGACAAAAATTATCAGGGACTGGAGAGATGGCTCATCAGTTAAGAGCACTTGTTGCTCCTCACTTAATCTGGGTTTGGTTCCCAGCATCCACATGGTGGCTCACAACCATCAGTAACTCCAGTTCCAGGGGATCCTACACCTTCTTTAGTTTCCATGGGCACCAGGCATGCCTGTGGTACACATACATACAAGCAGGCTAAACACTCATATACCTAAAATAAATCTTCTTAAAGAAAGAAAGATTGTCAGGCCCCCTGACTAAATTTTAAAAAGTAATTTGTAAATGGGTTTCTTTTTACATATATGAATTAACAAATATCTAATCATCATTTAATCTAAGTATCTACATAAAAACAAAATTCTGTAAAAATCATTTTCAGGAAGGATTTAAGGAAAGAGGTAAACCACTATTTATAATAAATGGTTACTAAATGACATGACAGCCTCCTGACAATCTAACTGATGTTAAAAATACTCTGAGGTCAGTTATCCCATTGATCCTTAATGTCTAAGATCATACACAGTCAGTAAGTATGTAATGGAGCTGCAGATCAAAGTGACATTTTCCAGTATGAAAAGACCAGCTCACATACCTTGACTTGCACTGTTCAAAAATGACAGCTAAAGTTGCAAAGTCATTAAATCCTCCAGCTTTTGCTGCCAATTCTCGATGTCTCTGTTCTGCTTCCTTCTGGTACTCTGGATCAACTAAAAGGCAAATCAAGAGACAGTTTAGTTCCACATTAAATCAAGTGCCTACATTCACTCTTTCCTTTTCACCACGTTCAAGAAAATCTGTCTCACTCTCGGGGTAGAATTAAATTAGCTCATCTTAGTGAGTCCAGCCAGTTTCTTCCATAAGTCTTGTGATCATCCCATGTCCCGTCCCCCTCCCCACATTGTTTGCAAGATAGAATATCTCCCTCCACAGCTCAGGATGACTTGGAATTTGGAATTTTCAATTCACCATGGCCTTGAAATTCTCTTGCCCTTGCCTTCCAAGCACTGGGTGGTACAGAACACATAGCTATTTTTCTTCTTTTAAACACATGCTGGAGATTTACAATAGTCAACATTACTTCTCTCAATTCAATTGTCTTTAAAACAGTATCTGGAATTTACTCTTCTAAAAAAAAATCCATTGTATAAGAGTATCCCATAGTTAAAAGGGATATAAGGTAAAAGTTCCATGTCCACAGTTTGTCACATAAACAGTCTGCAAGGCTAACCACTATTATAGATGGTCTCCAACTCAGAATAATCTAACTTTATAATGGTGTAAAAGCAATATACTTTACATTCAGTAGAAGCTGTACCTTCAATTTTCTATTTTAAACTTTCCCCAACATTCAGCACAACAATCACTCCCAATGCTAGTACCACACTGAGCTTCTGCTCCCAGTCAGCCATGCAATTATAAAGATAAATAAGAGCTACTCCATAGTACACCATGCAGCTTTGTACAGCAGGTTACTGTTTTTAATGCACGTTTGACTTAGGATGTTTTCAATTTTGAATGAATTTAATCAGGATGTACCCCATCATAAATCAAGGAACATCTGTAGTAAGTTTGTGCTCTACCAGGTATTCTCCACTTTTCTCCTTTCCCAGGGATCAAAACAGCTCAAGAATCAGCAGGATGCTCAACAGGTAGAAGTGCTGGCCTCACAAACCTGATGACCTGAGTTCAATCCCCAGAATCCATGTAAAGGTAGGAGAGAACTGACTATACAGTTTTGTCTTTTGACCTCTACATTCAATGCCATGGCAAACATGTACGTCATACAGATACAAAAAGTGACCAAGCATTGCCTAAACGTATAAAGAACTTACGCAATTTAACTAGACATTATATAACCAATTCAAATTAAGAGGGTAATTAAACAGGACCTCCATATACATTAAGCTTCCCTATTACAAGTATTCCCTAATTATAATAATGTATAACAGATATACAGAAAACCACTTAAGCTGCAAATGTGTACCCCAAGAGGTAGTCATAAACACAGTGTAACAATGTACTCAAACAGATCAATAATTACAAGCACCAGAGAAGCCTAATCACATAATACTCTCCACTTTCCTCAGAAGGGTAACCATAGCCTGACTTCTAACTCCACAGATGAGTCTTGCATGTTTCTAACCTTTGAAAACACGTTTTTACATTTATTTTGTGTGCATGAGCATGCCACAGCATCCAATATGGAGGTTAGAAGACAACTTGCAGGAATCAGTTTTCTCCTTCCATCATATGGGTCCCAGTAATGAAACTCAAGTCGTCCATCTTAGTAGCAGGCATTACCCACTGGCCCATCTCATCAGCCTTGTTTCTAACCTTTATATGAATGGGATCACACAGTATGTACTTGATGCATTTAGTTGCTTTTGCACAACATTAAGTTTTTGAGATTTATCTTTTACTTACTTTGATCCTATTTCTCCCTAATCCATTTCAAGACTGACATGCTCTATGGCCAAATTCTCCATTCAGCACTTTATCAGATTAATCCTTACTCTGCCTGGGTCCCCTGGATTATGAAGCCATAGAGAAGCTTACAGGCATGGCCTAATTTTTCTCTGTTCATTGTAAGCAACCCTATAAACCTTCAACTGGCCTGCTATAATCATTTACACATTGGCTCAGTATCTTACAGAAATAGCAGCTTCCTTTTGCAAGTTCAAAGTCAGTCTTTTAAACCAACTAAGGCTACACAGACTCTGTCTCAAAAAACAAACAGTGCCGGGCGGTGGTGGCGCACGCCTTTAATCCCAGCACTTGGGAGGCAGAGCCAGGAGGATCTCTGTGAGTTCCAGGCCAGCCTGGGCTACCAAGTGAGTTCCGGGAAAGGCGCAAAGCTACACAGAGAAACCCTGTCTCGAAAAACCAAAAAAAAAAAAA
>CABHPP010113022.1:14167-46562 GCA_902168425.1 Peromyscus attwateri
CTGCTGGGACAGAAGCATAAGATAAAGATGTTAGACTTGAGTCTGAGATGACTAAGTCCTGCTCTGAACTCCGGGCTAAAATCTATGTTCCAGAGTATCTCAAGTAAATGACCTGTCTGATATATCAACATAGTTTTTGAAAGGGTGAAGTCATAGCTCAGACCAATGTAATGTGAATATATAGTAAAGATTTTATTTATTGAGGGAACACTAAGATTTAAAAACTTGTCCAAAGAATAATTGTGATTATGTATGTGTGTGGTTTGTATGATTTAACAAGTAAATAAGATTTATTAGAGTAAAAAGTGGGCACTTTCCAAGATGACAATGAATTAATCCTTGTGCTTATTTGCTCTCTTGAATAGAAATGATTTGCATCATTACTGGAGAAAATAATTCAGACCAACCTCTACACCTGCAGAATTGGAAAGTCAACAGAAAATCAAGTACAATATTGCATTGAAAAAAGATCCTACAATCTTTTCGGCCTATTTTCAAATGTCAGGAGGTTTTTCTGACACTGCTCACATGTATGTATGACACTGAGTAGCACATCCTGTGTTTATATATGCTGAGCAGAACAGTGTGTATTATCTCATTGAAGGTTTACTGACCTTTTGAGGCACACCATTTTATTAACTTTATCTTACAAAAGTGACAATTATGTTTGGAATGGTTTATTAACTAGATGATGGTCATAAGATTCCTAAGTGCAGGGGAGGCCATCAGACAGGCTCATCTGACTCCAAAATCTTCGAGTCACTACCTATTTTCATTATTATTAGAGCCAAGAGAAATGGTGAAGATGAAAATACTTTAGAGATGGTGAATATATTACAAAATGTAAGGCATTTTCTGCTAACTCTACATCACTATGAACAAAATAAGGCAGTAAGAAATGCTGCCAGGCCTGTGTGGAAGAAGTGTTCATCACAGCAAAGGCCTGTGCTGGGAATGCCTGAGGCTTTACCCTGCTCACTTACTGATCAGTTTTGCTTAACACAGTCTGCCCTTCCCTCCCTCTGGTTTTTATCTCTTTTCTTTAGTGGGTGGATGTCATGAATAGGCTTTCTTGGACCACTTTTTGTTACATCTATGGAAAGTATCTACACTGAAAACTTCTCACTTTGTTTTCTTAGAGAGAAGGGCAGAAGGAGCCCTGATGTAGACCCTGGTGTGCCTGTGAACTTGAGCAAGCATCACGACTAACTAGTGTAAGACTTTGGGCAAATAACTAGCTGGTTTGTCTTAAGTCTTGTTGCATCCAAGTCACTTGAGGGAGCAGGGAAATGCTTATACCACAAGAAAGCCCAGAGGAGTCTCAAATGTTCCATTCTGCATAGAAGAGCAAAGAGGCCTACCTTGATGGTGACTGCAGTGCTATGTAGTGGGCATTTGAAATGCTGGTTCTGTTCTCTTCTTTCCAGTCTTCTCCCCTCCTGTCTCCCTCCTATTCTCCTTCAATTCCCTTCTTAGCCTCTCCTGGCCATCTGTCTCTTTCTTTCCTCTCACCCCATCCTCTTACCCTGTTTCCTTCCATCTCTCATTTGGGCCTCCCTGCCCCTTTTCAGGAGCAGTGCTAGAACTTAGGGCTTCTCGAGTAGAATCGAGTGCTGTATCACTTAGCCCCAGCCCCAGACTCCCAATGCTCTTTGTCCCTTGTGGGATCCTTCCTAGCCTGCTCTCTCCTCTTCCTGTCCTACCACTTGCCCCACTCTCCTCCCTTCCCTTCCTCCCTTTATCATCTCTTGTCTTCTTCCTTTTCAGGCCTATTCCCTTCCCTTTCACCAGGACCTTGATAGAGACATCTAAGAAATATGGAGACTAGTTCTCCTGTTCCTAATTTAGAAGAGCTATGGAATTGAAATCTAGAAGGACTTGCTGCTGTTCCTTCTTTCCTATGACAACTTCACCTTATCAATGAGGAGACAGAATTAGAGACATTAACCTAAACCTAGGTATCCTGATTGCTGGTTGTGTCTTCTAAACCTCACTGAGTTCCTCTGTGGCTGCAGGATCAGTGACATGTTATGTTCCCTCCTCATCTTTGCTGAGCAGTGTACTGAGGGACTTAGAAATACACTGGAATGACTCTTTGCTGAGTTGGTTCATAAGGAGTGAAGTGAGTGTTCTGGTGGAAGATCCACCTCAACTCCCCTCCCCCATCTCTTTCCTTAAACCGGCCCCTTCAAAGCCCACCAAACACAGCTCCTCTCCCAGGGAAGCTCAAGACCACTCCCACAGGGTATACAAGCTGCATCCCAGAAAACAGACACGTGGTTCTTCCGGTCTCTCATCCCCATCTCCTCTCTGCGGGCCGGGAATCACTTGGGAATGCTTTACCCATTAAATGCACCTTTTCCTAATTTGGTCTGATTTGGATTGCTGTGGAGAGGCCTATCAGGGTGCAAAAAACTTATCAGTGAGGTTTGTAACACTGAGGCTGGTGAAGAGAATGTGTGTCATATAGAGGCCAGACCTCATCGTGAAATAGAGCGCCCTCCTCAGCTAGTCAGAAATACATAGCAGGTACAAAATGTAAGAAAAATCATGTCTGGTTGTTTCCACAGAGAGTTACAGCTTAATGTCCCCAGGAAAGGGAAAAAATAGGGTCTCAAAAATAAGACTGGTAAGGAAAACAGATAACGAGCTTGGTGAAGGCAGCCAGAGACCTGCCACCACACCAACAAGGCTTTCTTCCAGTTTCCCAGTGGAAAAATGAAATGCCACACCAAATTTCCTTTATGTGACAAACAAGGTGTCTCCTGCCATGTCCATGCTTCCTCCCTGTGCTTCCCACTGGCCATGTCTTCGAGGGAGTGGAGATGGAAGCTCCCATGGGAGAAGGGCTCAAGTAAAGAGGGGTAGGCAGGCCTGGTAGCTCCACCAAGCAAGCTACTTGGTCTCCTGGGCAAATTCTCTAGTTTTACCAGAGTCTGTTTAATTCCTTTTGTTAGGTCTGTACCTTTATGGTGGGTGATAACTAGCACTTAGCCAGCTGCTCTTTGGGGAGGGTCAGTGTCCCCACGGAGGGGGGAGCAGTGAATAGGGTGTTGGTCCTGCTTTGCCAGGCTGAGAGTTGGGGAGGAGAAACTGAATTATGTAGAAACAGGAAGGAGACTCTGGTTGTCAAAGGCTGGTAGCAATTGGGAGTGAGTACTAATATATTTCTTTCTGAGGTGTTGAGAATATTCTAGAAATAGTAGTACAATTTTGTGACTATACTAAAACCACTGACTTGTACATTTAATGGGCTGAATTTCATAACATGTCAATTATATTTCAATAAAAGGAGTTCGAAACTTAAAAAGAATGTTGAATTTTGGAGAGACGCTCAATATGGTCAGGATCAGTCACTTTTCCCCAGATGTCCTGTGTAGGTGCTAGAGGAAATGATTACCTAATTTATTCTAGCATAATAAAAACTTGGGAGTCAGAAATTGAAATAAAGACCTAAAGAATTCAAGGAAAGTAGGGCAATTGGCCAACCCTCTCTCCATGTTCTCTGGACCCTCTTGCACTGGAAATTCCCCTGGAACTCCTCCCAAGTTTCCTCTTGCCCTCTCTAGCCACCCTGCAAAATCCTCCAAGAATCTTACATGGCTAATCCAGGTCAGCCAATCGCTGACTCCATCCTAGATTGAAGGTTGCTTTATTGGCACAGTGGAATGTATGGACAACTCCCCTGCATATTGTCAGTATTTCAGTGTCTTACATAGTTTCATAGTTTCCATTTTTATAGTGGGATAATGGTCCACTGTGCTCCAGAATTCACAAGCGTGTGTCTCCAGTGTTGACCATGAATTAATGCTCCATTTTTATTATTGGTGTCAATAAGAGCAATAAAGTTCTGTTTTCATCTACAAATCCTGGAGGCAAGTGTTACAGCTCCAAAGGGAAAGGTATCCTGGCTTTTTGGGAAGTCAGGCTCTACCTACAGCTGTGAAGGGAGGTATCCTGGAAACTACAGCTGTCAGGAGAAAGTCATCCTGACTTGTCGGGAAGTCAGGCTATACCTGAAGCTGGGGTTCTGTAGGGGATGGTCTCCCAGCAGGATGTGGCAATCCTGCTCCTCTCTGAGAGAGAGCAGTTACTGTTCCACCTCCCTAAGGGAGTTTCCCAGTGGAAAACTGTTTCTTCTCAGCTCCCGCCCAAGATGTTACTTCTGCTTCACTCTGCTAAGGGAGAAATCCCTGCAGAAACATAGCAATCTCCATGGGCTTTGGCAAAAAGTTACTTCTGCTCAGCTCCCAGGGGTGTTTTCCAGCAGAGGAGTCAGTTGCTTCTGCTCTGCTCCCTTAAGGGAACTGCCCAGCAGAGATTCTGCTCGTGTAGAAAGAAGATCTTTACCCAAAACTCTTTCAAGAGACTTATTTGGGAAGGAGGAATCCAGAGAGTGGCTGCCTCTGCCAGGGTAGAGAAGGGCAGCTGCCTACGGAGCAGGCAGAGGGACTTATACAGGGCTTCTTAGGGGCAGAGTTTTTCCAAGGAGAAGATTTTCAGGGAGGGAATTGGTCAGATTTTGATCTAGAGCTTGGACAAGCTCAGATTGGCTAGATTTTGTGCTCAGGGATTGTTTGGTTTTCCTGCTCAGGGATTGGTTGGTTTTGTGTTCAGTTGGTAGGGGTAGATTTAGGTCTGGTTTGGGGGCCAAAGTGTGTTTCTTTGGCTCTGGCCTCAGGTCAGGGTATGTTTTTTTGGTTCTGGTTTCAGGGCTAAAGTGTGTTTCTTTCACTGGCTCTGATTTCAGGGCCAGGGTGGGTTTCTTTGGTTGATCTGGTTTCAGGGTCGGGTGTGTGTGTGTGTGTGTGTGTGTGTGTGTGTGTGTGTGTGTGTGTGTGTGGTTCTTTGACTCTTACTCTACACTGGTTTCTATAAACCTCTTTCTGGAAATCTGTATCCTACAGGACTGGACTACTGTCCCTTGCCCGAACTGTGCCGTTAGCCGTATAGCTTACCTTGTAAGCTAAGCCTGTCTGTCTTTTTCTTTCTTTCCTTTTTGATTTTTTTTTCTTTTGAAATAGGGACTCTATGTAGCCCTGGCTGGCCTGGAACTTGCTATGTAGGCCACACTGACCTTGAACTCATAGATATTCACCTGTCTCTGCCTCCTAACTGGTGGGACTAGAGGGATAAAGGTGTGTACTGCCACACCAGCATCTAAGTCGTCTTGAATGCTGCCTGCTCTCCACTCACCCATCCCAATTGTCCCATTAAACAATACAGCTCTTCAGATTGTTTCTACTACTAGACTTACAACTCCATTTTGTAATATGTTTATCTACCTGACTCCTTTGCCAGAATTTGAGGCCCCCTGAGGTCAGATACTGTGTCTTATTAATTTCTGGTTCCCTGTTGCCTCTGTCTGGCAGACAGAAGGTATAAAATGCATGTTAATTTGATTTGATTGAATTGTGGAGAGTCCGAAGAACAGCACAATGTCTCTGTGTCTGTGGAATTACTCCCCTTGGGACTAATTGCAAGAATTAAATTACTGGGCCAGAGGGCACAAATGTTCCTCTGTACTTGCCATATTGTTTTCTCAAAGGTGGTACAAATTTGTAGTGCCAGCTGAAATGAATGAGTGGACCATATTCCTGTCACCTGGCCAGGTGCAAATTAAGCAGGTGTCAAATGATATTTTAAGAGTAATTTGATTTGCATTTCTTCGATTACTATTAGAGTGGGACATCTGAAGTGTCTGTTTCCTGTTTCTATTTCTCCTCATGGAAATTTCATGTTATTTGACTATTTGTCTACCAAACTGATGAGATAACTAAGATATAACCAATATATTTTGAATAAACTCCTTTTAGCTTTAAAAATATTTAGTTATTTTGCATATGTGTGTGCTTGAGTGTAGTATTTGTACCACATTCATGCAGGAGCCCACAGAGGTCAGAAATGGAATCATAGGCAGTTGTGAGCACCATGTAGGTGCTGGGAACTAAACCTGGATCCTCTGCAAAAGCAGTTAATGATTTTAACCATTGAGTCATCTTTTTAACTTGCTCCCTTTACATTTTATTTGCTATCCTATAGCCTGTTATTTTGGTATACATATTTTCTTTTTTAAAAAACGTTTTATTTAAAATAATTTTTAATTTAAATATATTTGATCATATTCTTTCCCTCCTCCAAGTATGTCCAGATCCCTCCTCTACCCTACTCATCCAACATTAAGTTCTTTTTTATAAAACAAACCCCAAACTCAATACGACAACTAACCCCCAAAACTTAGAAAACAAAATAGAACAATACCCCAAAAGAAAATGAAAACAAAATAAAACAAAATAAAAACAAGCAAACAAAAAACAACCCCACCAAAGCTGTAACAAAATAAAAATGCACATGCACACAACACACACAAACTGTGGAGTTCATTACTTGTTTGTCACCTACTCCTGGACATGACACTTGCCCTGGAGTGGTTGATATATAATGCCATTCCACTGAAGAAAACTGATTCTCCATCCCCAGCAGGTATAAATGACAGTTCTGTTGTTAACCTTTACCTTAGTGGCTAGGTTTTCATTCATTCATTCATTCATTCATTCATTCATTCATTCATTCTTATTTATTCTCTTTAAAAAAATATAACAAAATATAATAAGATAAAACAAAACCTATCACATTGAAATTGGACAAACTAACAGAAAGAAAACAGAAAGCCCAAGAGAAGGGACAAGAGTCAGAGACCTACTTTTTTGCACACTCAGGAATCCCATTAAAAAAAAGCAGGTCCTGTGCATGCTTCTTCAGTCTCTGTGAGTTCATATGAGCTTTGCTCATGTTGATTTGGAAGGTCTTGTTTTCTTGGCGTTCATCATCCCCTCTGGCTCTTAAATTCCCAAAAATGCCTCTTTTGCCAACAACTCAATTAGATATAAACCAATCCCAGTACTGGAAGCTTCATTTGGTGACAAGAATTGGCCAGTTGGGACTCTGTCTCCCCCATTATTTGGCAATTTCATTTAGCTCATCTTCATATATGAAAATATATTAGGAGGTTTCTACTGTATTAGGTTTCCATACTTCCCTCAAATGCCCCTTAATTTTAGCTGTCTCTCCCCATATTCCCTCTCACTATGCCCCTCTAACCTCACCCTCCCCACTCAATCCTCCCATTCCAGATGCCCCCATCTGTCCATAAATGTCTATTATATTTCCCTTTCCTAATGAGATCCATTTGTGTCCTCTAGTTCCTTACTCTCTTTCTACCCTCTATGTTTATATGGATTGTAGCTAACATTGTAACAGCTAACATCCACATATAAGTGAATAAATACCATATTTATCTTTCTGGGTCTGGGATACCTTACTCAGGATGATTTTTTTCTAATTTACTCCATTTGCCTGAAAATTTCATGACATTTTGACAGCTGAATGATAATTATGTGCAAATATACCATTGTATAAACAGATCACATTTTCTTTATCTATTCTTTTATTGACAGACATTTAAGTTGTTTCCAGTTTCTGGCTATTATGAATAGTGCAGCAATAAACACAGTTGAGCAAATGTTGCTGTAGTAGGATGAAGTGTCCTTTGAGCGCATGCCCAAGAGTGGTGTAGCTGGGTCTTGAGGTGAATCAATCCTCATATTTTTGAGAAACCACCACACTGATTTCCATAGTGGCTGTATAAGTTTGCACTCTTGCCACCAATGGATGAGTGTTCCTCTTACTCCATAGCCTTGCCAGCATGAGCTGTTACCTGTTTTGTTGATCTTAGCTGTTCTGACAGATGTAAGATGAAAATTCATAGTTTTGATTTGCATTTCCCTGATGACTAAGGAGATTAATACTGAACATTTCTTTAAGTGTTTCTCAGCCATTTGAGTTTTCTCTATTGAGAATTCTGTTTAGTTCTGTGCCCCATTTTAATTGGGTTATTGGTTTTCCTGTTATCTAGTTTCTCTAATATCATTTGGATATTAGCCCTCTATCAAATGTGTAGTTGGTAAAATTCTTTTCCTATTCTGTAGTCCCAATGATGGTGCCTTTGCAGAAGTTTTTCAGTTTCATGAGGTCCCATTTATTAATTGTTCATCTTAGTTCCTGTGTTAATGGAATTCTGTTCAGAAAGTATTGTTCTATGCCAATGCATTCAGGGCTGTTCCCCACTTTTTCTTCTATCAGTTTCAGTGTATCTAGCCTTATGTTGAGGTTCTTGATCCATTTGGAGTTGAGTTTTGTGCAGGCGGATAAGTATGGATCGATTTGTATTCTTCTACATGCATCTATCCAGTTTGACCAGCACAATTTGTTTAAGGTGCTGCCTTTTTTTACAGTATGTATTTCTGGTTTCTTTATAAAAAATCAGGTGTCCATAGGTGTGTGGATTTATGTCTGGGTCTTTGAGTCCATTGATCATTGTGTCTACTTTTATTACTACATACCATGCTATTTTTATTACTATAGAATTGTAGAACAACTTGAAATTGGGGGCAATGATATCTCCAGCAGTTCTTTGATTATTTAGAATACTTTAGTTACTGATTTTTGTAAGTTAATTTTGTGTCCAGCTACTTTGTTGAATATATTTATCAGCTGTAGGAGTTTCCTGGTGGAGTTTTTAGGGTTACTTATGTATACTATTATATCATCTACAAATAAAGACACTTTGACTTCTTCCTTTCCAATTTATATTCCCTAGATCTCCGTCAGTTATCTTATTGCTCTAGCTAAGACTTCAAGTACTGTATTGAATAGGTATGAAGAGAGTGGACAATCTTATATTCCTGATTTTAGTGGAATTGCTTTGAGTTCTTCTCCATTTAAGTTGATGTTGGCTATGGGCTTGCTGTAAACTGCCCATATTTTATAATATTGAAGTATGTCCCCTATACCCATGATCTTTCCAGAGCTTTTATCATGGAGTGTTGGATTGTTTTAAAGGCCTTCTCTGCATCTAATGAGATGATGTGTTTTTTGTCTTTCATTTTGTTGTAGATTACATTTATAGATTTTCATATATTGAATGGAACCATCCATGCATCTCTGGGATGAAGCCTGTTTGATCATGGTGGATGATCTTTTTGATGTGTTATTTGATTTGGTTTGCAAGTATTTTGTTGAGTATTTTTGCATCTATGTTCATAAGGAAAATTGGTCTTTAATTCTCTTTCTTTCTGGAGTCTTTTTGTGGTTTGGGTATCAGGGTAACTGTAGACGGATAAAATGAATTGGGCATTATTCCTTCTGTTTTCTATTTTGTGAACTATTTTGAGGAGCTTTGGCATTAACTTTTCTTTGAAAGTCTGGTAGAATTTGGCACTAAAACTGTCTGGCCCTGGGCTCTTTTTGGTTGGGAGACTTTAATGACTGGTTCTATTTCCTTAGGGGTTACAGGTCTATTTAAATTGTTTATCTGATCTTGATTTAACCTTAGTAAGTGGTATGTATTGATAAAATTATCCATTTCATTTAGATTTTCCAATTTTGTGGAGTATAGGTTTTAAAAAAGTATGTCCTTATGATTTTGGGGGACTTTCCTTGCTAGGTCCCCCTTTTTATTTCTAATTTTGTTAATTTGGATCTTCTCTCTCCACCTTTTAGTTAATTTGGATAAGGATTTGTTACTCTTACTGATTTTTTTTCAAAGATCCAACTATCTGTTTCATTGATTTTTTTTGTTGTTGTTTCCATTTTGTTTATTTCAGCCATAAGTTTGATTATTTATTGCTGTCTACTTCTTCTTTTTGTTCTGGAGATTTCAGGTCTTCTGTTAGGTCATTAGTATCTCTCCAGTATTTTCATGTAGGCACTTAGTGCTATGAACTTGCCTTTTAGAACCACCTTCATTGTGTCCCATAATTTTGGGTATTGTGGTGATACATTGTGTACCCTAATAAACTTGCCTGAGGATCAGAGGACAGAGCCAGCCACTAGATTAGACATAGAGGTAAGGCAGTTGTACCTTTAATCCTGTCACTCAGGAGGCAGAGATCTATCTGGATCTCTGTGAGTTCAAGGCCATGGTGGGCTACATGAGATTGATCCAGTATAGGAGGGAAACAGCCAGGCAGTGGTGGCACACACCTTTAATCCCAGCACTTGAGATCTCATGCCTTTGCTTGGGAAGCACACACGTCTTTAATCCCAGAAAGTAATACAGCAGGGCAGAGAAAGGTATATAAGGCATGAGGAAACAGGAACTCACTCTCTTTAGGCTGAGGATTTTGTAGAGGTAAGAACTAGTGGCTAGCTGTTCTGCTTCTCTGATCTTTCAGGTAAGTTTATTAGGGTACACAATATTTCACCACAGGGTATCCTGTATATCCATTTTCATTCAATTCTAGAAAATCTTTGATTTCTTTCTTAATTTGTGTCTTGACCCATTTTTCTTTCTTTCTTTTTTTTTCTTAGGCAAATCTTATTTTATTTGTAAAGTATTAGACAACTAAGCTAAAGTTAAAGACTAACATCTACTCTGGAGCCTGTAAAGCAAAAATTCTGCAAATTATATTGCTCAGAGTTAGAGATGACTGTGATAACAAACATGTGTTAAGTATTGGGAGGACCTACAGCTGGACTCCTTTTCTTTCTTTCTTTTTTTTTTTTGATTTTTTTTTTATTAAGAAATTTTCTACTCACCCTACATACCACCCACAGATCCCACCTCCTCCCTTCTCCCATCCCCAGCCCTCCCTCCCAAGCCATCCCCCCATCCCCACATTCTCCAAATCAAGGTCTCCCATGGGGAGTCGGCAGAGCCCAGCACACCTAGCTGAGGCAAGTCCAAGCCCCTCCTCACCGCACCAAGACTGCTCAAGGTGCCACATTGCAGGCACCAGGCTTCCAAAATCCTGCCCATGCACCAGGGATGGATCCCAATCCTCCTGCCCGGGTGTCCCCCAAACAGTTCGAGCTAAACAGCTTTGACCCATTTTTCATTCAGTAGAGAGTTGTTCAGTTTCCATGAGTTTGTAAGCTTTCTGTTGTTTCTATTATTGTTGTATGGTGGTCTGATAGGAATGAAGGGTGTTATTTCAATTTTCTTGTATCTGTTGATACTTGCTTTGTGTCTGAGTATGTGGTTAATTTTGGAGAAAATTCCATGAGGTGTTGGGACAAAAGTATATTCTTTGTTTTGAGGTGAAATGTTCTGTAAATATCTGTTAGGGCCCTTTGGTTTATAATTTCAATTTTTGGTTTATAATTTCAATCAGCTCCCACATTTCTCTGTTTAGCTTTTGTCTGGATGATCTGTCTATTGGAGAGTGGGGTATTGAAGTCTTCCAGCATCAGTGTGTGAGGGTCAATATGTGATTTAAGATGTAGTAGTGTTTCTTCTCCAAACTTAGGTGCCCTTGTGTTAGGGCTATAGACATTGAGAACTAAAATGTCATCTTGGTGGGTTTTTCTGTTGATGAGTATGTAGTGTCCTTCCCTATTTCTTCTGATTAGTTTGGTTTGATATTTTGTCAGATATTAAAATGGCTACAACTTGTTTCTTAGGTCCATTTGCTTGGAATATCCTTTTCCATCCTTTTTCTCTGAGGTGTTTTCTATTCTTGATGTTCAGGTGCATTTCTTAGATGCAGAAGAAGGATGGCTCCTGTTCTCACACCTATTCTGTCAGTCTGTGTCTTTTTATTGGGGAATTGAGACCATTGATGTTGAGAGATATCAATGAGCAGTGTTGATTACTGTCCCATTTGTGGTGTGTGTGTGTGTGTGTGTGTGTGTGTGTGTGTAGCTTTCTGTTGTTCCCTTTGGGGGAGGGGGCCAAGTAGGTGCAGAGTCAATGGCACACAGACTCTGGGAAAATGTCAAAACAACAAGCTCAGTTTATTCAGTTAGAGGCAAGCCTTATATACCCTCCACCATCCCGGGCGGGGGTGGGGGGTGGGGAGGTCTGATGAATATGCATCAGCTGGTGTGACATGGCTGTCTCTTATTGGTCCAGGTCATCTCCAGATCATGTTTCAGCTGCTGTTGCTAAGGCCCATAGGCAGACCCAGGTTGACTCTCAGAAAGTATCTTTTTTACTTGGCTGGTCCTTAAGCCTGTTAGGGATAAGTCATCCCACGTGTGTGTGTGTGTGTGTGTGTGTGTGTGTGTGTGTGCGCGCGCGCGCGCGCGCTTCTTGACTTAGCGCCCTTCTCTTGACTTAGCTGGTCTGAGATTATTTATTTCCTGTGTTTTCTTGTATGTAGTTAACCTCTTTAGGTTTGACTTTACCTTCTAGAACATTCTGTAGGACTCGATTTGTAGATAGATATTGCTTAAATTTGGTTTTATCATGGATTTTATCCATCTATGGTGATTATAAGTTTTGATGGGTATAGTATTCTGAGCTGGCATTTGGGGTCTCTTAGAGTCTGTAGAACATCTGTCCATACCCTTCTGGCTTTTAGAGTCTCCATTGAGAAATCAGATATAATTCTAATAGGTCTGCCTTTCTATGTTACTTGATTTTTTTCCCTTGAAGCTTTTAGTATTCTTTAACTATTCTGTATGTTTAGTATTCTGATTATTATGTGCTGAAGGGACTTTCTTTTCTGGTCCAGTCTATTTTGTGTTCTGTATGCTGCTTCTTGTACTTGACAGGCATCTCCTTCTTTAGGTTAAGGAAATTTTCTTCTATGACTTCATTGAAAATATTTTCTCTGCTTTTGACCTGAGTTTCTTCTCCTTCCTGAATTCCTATTGTTCTTAGATTTAGTCTTTTAAGAGTGTCTCAGATTTCCTGGATGATTTGTGACAGAATTTTTTTTATTTAAATTTTTCTTTGACTGATATATCCATTTCTTTTATCATGTCTTCAGTGACTGAGATTCTCTCTCAACTCTTGTATTCTGCTGGTGAAGCTTGCCTCTGAGGTTCCTGTTAGAGTTCCTAAATTTTTCATTTCCAGATTCCCCTCACTTTGGCTTTTCTTTATTAATTCCATTTCAAATTTCAGATATTAAATGGTTTTATTCATTTCCTTCTGCTGCTTGTGTTTTCATAGATTTCTTTAATGGGTTTATTAGTTTCCTCTGGATCTCTATCATATTCATAAAGGCTGTTTTAAGGTCTTTTATTTGTGCTTCTGTTTTCATAATATTTTTATTGATTATTTGGGAATTCCATGTCATGCACTCTGATCACCCCCACTTCCCCATGCTCCCAGGTCTGGCCCCCACCCTTGTGATCTCCCCCCTAAAAAAGAAGACGTAGAAAAAACAAACAAAAAGCCTCACAAGTCCTATTTGTGTTGCCTGTATACTCACTGGAGCATGCTGAAACTCCTAGTAGCCAGCCCCTTAAAGAAAACTGAGTCTTCCCCACTGCACCCTGCCAGAAGTTTTCAGTTGTGGAGAGGTACCCTTCAGCATCATTATCATAATTTTTAAAAGTTCTCTTAGATGGCTTCCTGTCTAGGCTGTTACTTTTTTTTTTTTTTTTTTTTTTGCAGGGGCAGGAGTTTGGGGAGAGTGTGGGGTTGTCACCAAAGCCTTCTATGTTCCTCTTTCTCAACAATCATCAATGCTACTGCAAATGTAGCTTTGCAGCCAGTAGGAGCATGGATCATGGACTCCCACATGGTCTCCATCATCAGTACCTGCCATGGACCTCAGCATGGTCTCCTGTGGCAAAACAGACAATGGACGTTAAGATAACCCTCTGTGGTAGCACAGGTCAAGACATCAATATGACCTCAGGGGCAGCTCAGGCCACCCATATCAACATGGCTTCAGATGTCAGCACAAACCATGGACATCCACATGGCCTTTGGTAGTAACACATAGCCTTCTCTCATACCTGTCATCATTGTCTGGTCTCTAGTTCTACCTCTTTCCAGTGTGCATGCACCCCTCAGTTCCTCCATCTTTCCCAGCTCTCCATCACATAAGTGGCGTTGGAAACGTCAGTGTGTCACTTGGTACATATTTTTGCCCAAACAACTTTCCATGTAAATATTCATTGTGGAGAGTCATTGGTCTGGTTCAAGTTTTCTGGTTTTGGATGCTCCATAAATACTGGACCATTGCCAGGACTCATCTCAGATATTCTGCTGTTGCCCAGAGTCAGGGTGATCTTGTGGCTAAACAGGACATCCAGACTGTGACACACCTCCCTGATCTTCCCACCCTCGATGTTGGCCTCCCTGAGGCCCCTCAGGCTCTACCTTGTGCTTGTAGTTATGGTTATTTGATTTCAAATAACAAAATCAAAGTGTGAGTGGCTTAGAGAAATAGGGGTTTCTTCTTAGTGTAAAGAATTCCATAGTTGTATAGCTGCTGGGTCATTTGTGTCTTTGTGATGAAGAGGCTAGAAACTCAAATTCTCTTGGCCATCCTCTTGTGCTTACTACCTCACAGTTGTGAGATAGTTGTTGGGCCTCTGTGTCAAAGCAAGGAAGAAGAACAGTCCCTTCTACCAGGAAAATAATTTTTTCTTATAAACCTACCAGTAGACTTTTCTTAGTTTTTGTTAGCCAGAGTGAATCACATGGTCACACTTAGCTGCAACAGTGTGGCAGTCTGGCAAAGCACTTAATTCTTTTTGGTTCTTTAAGTAGGAAACAGAAAAAAAGTGAGGTTTGGGAAAGCCATTGATTGAATCAGCTGATGAAGAATGCTTTACACACTTTCCTGTTTGCTTCTATTTCATAATTTCTCTTTTTGAAACTTTTTAGAAGTTGATTGTCTCACGTGTATGAAGATTGACTGTCTCACTATGTACCTTTGCCTAGGCCAGGGTTGTGCAGACCAGTTTGCTGCAAATTGGCAGCAACTGTCCTGCCTCCCAGGGCTGAGATAGAGGGCATCGTGCCCTGTAGAAATGTGCCATGCATGTTAAGTTATTATTTATGTAGTTACATTTCATTTTACAAAAATGCCTTGCATATTGAGTCTTCTCTTCATTTGGATTCATTAATTTGTGATATAGCCAAACATTAATTATTTTATAGATTTAAATAGTTCATATTGATATTTTCTGTATTCCTTGTTAGTGGTATTCTCATTATCCATATTATTACACCTATGTTTCAGAATTGTGGAATTAAAAATACTGGGTTTTAGTTAAGAACAATATTAAATCCATAAATGTAGTTAAGTTCAATTCCATTGGTTAGTATAGACATTTTAATGTTTTCAGTCTCTTAATTGTGGAACTATTTCTCCACTTATTTGAATAATTTCTTTTTTTAATTTAAAAATTCCTCATTTATTATAAATATATTTTTACAGGTTTTAAAATTTCACCTGAAGGTTGTGAAATTTGCTGTCCTTTTCTTTTCTTTTTCTTTTTTTTTTTTGTAGGGACTTGGTGATTTTTTTTTTTAATTAAGAGATTTTCTATTCATTTTACATACCAACCACAGATTCCCCTGTCCTCCCTCCTCCCCAGCCTTCCTCCCCAACCTACCCCCAATTCCCACCTTCTCCAAGGTAAGGTCTCCCATGGGGAATCAGCAGAGCCTGGTACACTCAGCTGAGGCAGGTCCAAGCCCCTCCTCCCTGCACCAAGGCTGGGCAAAGTGTCTCAGCATAGGCACTAGGTTCCAAAAGGCCAGCTCATGCACTAGGGACAGGTCCTGATCCCACTGCCTGGGGGCCCCCTGTACAGTTCAAGCTAAACAACTGTCTCGCTTATCCAGAGGCCTAGTCCAGTACCATGGGAGCTCCAGCAGTTCCAGTAGTTTGGCTAGTGTTTCTGTACTTTTTCCAGTCATAGTTTCGATATCCCTTGCTCATAGAATCCTTCCTCTCATCAATCGGTCTCCTGGAGCTCTGCCTGGGACCCAGCCATGGATCTCTGCATCTGCTTCCATCAGTCACTGGATGAGGACTCCATGATGACAGTTAGGGTATTCAGCCATCCAGTCACCAGAGTAGGCCAGCTCAGGCACCCTCTCGACTATTGCCAGTAGTCTACGGTGGGGTCATCCTTGTGGATTCCTGGGAACCTCCCCAGCACTCTGCTTCTCCCTATTCCCATGGTGTCTTCATTTATCATGGTGTCTCTTTCCTTGTTCTGTTCCCGTTCTAGCTCAAACCTCCCGGTCCCCTGTGTTCTCATCCCCCATCCCTTGCCCTCCATTACCCTCCTCACCCCCAGTTTGCTCATGTAGATCTCACCCATTTCTCCATCACTGGGCAATCCATGCATCCTTCCTAGGGTCCTCCTTACTAGCTAGCCTCCCTGGAGCTGTGGGTTGCAGTCTGGTTATCCTTTGCTTTATATCTAGTATCCACTTATGAGTGAGTACATACCATGTTTGTTCTGAGTCTGGGTTATTTCACTCAGGATGATATTTTCTAGTTTCATCCATTTGCCTGCAAACATCATGATGTCATTGCTTTTCTCTGCTGAGTAGTATTCCATTGTGTATATGTATCACATTTTCTTTATCCATTCTTTGGTTGAGGGGCATCTAGGTTGTTTCCAGATTCTGGCTACTACAAATAATGCTGCTATGAACATAGTTGAGCATTTGTCCTTGTGGTATAATTGAGCATTCCTTGGGTATATGTCCAAGATTGGTATAGCTGGGTCTTGAGGAAGATTGATTCCCAATTTTCTAAGAAACTGTCATGCTGATTTCCAAAAGTGGCTGTACAAGTTTGCATTCCTACCGACAGTGTAGGTGTCAGTTTGTGTCTTCTTTATTGCCTCTATTTCAGTTTTCAAATCTTTCACTTTTTCATTCACCTGTTTAATTGCTTTTTCTTGGCTTTTTTTTAAAGGGATTTATTGATTTCTTCCAATTTTTTTGTTTGTATTTTCAAATTCTTTAAGGGTAGTTTTCATTTACTCTTTAAAGATCTTTATCATCTTCTTAAGGTCATTTTTAAGGTCTATTTCTTCTGGTCCTCTGCTTTGTTTTGTTCAGGTCTTGCTGATGTAGCACCACTAGGTTCTGATGGTGCCATATTGGTGTTTATGTTGTTGACTGTATTTTTGCACTGGCATCTACCCATCTCTTCCTCCACTCTATGCAAGTTCTGTCTGTGTCTGAGGGAGCCTCTTTTGTTCTAGTTGATACTCTTGGTCTAATGGGAGCTCTTGGTCTAATCTGGGCTCTTGGTCCAATCTGTACTGATGGATTCTGTGTCTCAGGGAGCAGATCTTAGTCCAGTGGGCACCAGTGGGCTCTGTCTCAGGGAGCAGCTATTCCCAATCAGTGCAGGGTGGGACCTGTTTTCTGTTCCCAATGGGTACAGGGTGGGCTTATGTCTCTGGTTTTCACTGGTGTCACAGGGAGCTGTTTTCTTGGTGAGGGGGCAGGGGAAGGGGCAGCTGGCTGGTCCCTCTTGAATGATTTCTTAAGTGTTTGAATACAGATTTGAAGTTTGTTTTAAAAAGCCACATTATATAGTTCCTACTCATTCTAAGTTCGGAAACTTTGAGGGGGTTAGTCAGATCATTTTCCTCTTATCTAGCTACAGTTAAGGTTAGGTAAAAATTACCTGGTATTTAGCTGTTATCTTGAAAATCAAATTGAATCTTTCAAATGAAGCTCTGTAGCTGTTGACCTGGCACTTGCCTGCCCAGAGCAGTCACAGATTGCATCTCACCATCTGCATTTGTTAGGTCAGGTTGCAGGTAGCAGACAACTGAAGCTGCAGTTTTTCCAGTATAAAAGACTCCATGTACTAAGACTGATTCAGCTGCTCTACTAGGCCAGAGGGCTCCTGTTTCCTTTTAGGTATCATGACCATTCTGCTGTGGTGGGGCAGTCCTCAAGATGATCAGATGGCTAATCAGAAGAAAGTGGTTCTCAACCTGTGAATCATGACTCCTTGGGGGTCCAAAGACCCTTTCATAAGGGTCTCATATCAGATATCCTGCATATCAGATATTTACATTATAATTCATAATAGTAGCAAAATTACAGTTATAAAGTAGCAACAAAATAATGTTATGGTTGGGGATCACCACAACATGAGGAACTATATTAAAGAGTCAAAGTGTTAGGCAAGTTGAGAACCGCTGCCCTAGGATACCACAAGAAAATCCACATAATCAACTAATCAGTGCTCACAGGGGCTCACAGAGACTGAACCGACGATCTGGGAGCCTGCATGGGACTGACCTAGGTCTTCTGCATATATGTTATGGTTGTATAGCTTGATGTTCTTGTGGCACTCCTAACAATGGAAGCAGGGGCTGCCTCTGACTCTTTTTCCTGTCTTTAGGACCCTTTTCCTCTTACTGGGTTGCCTTGTCCAGCCTTAACGTGTGCTTAGTCTTATAGCAACTCCATATGCCAAATTTGGTTGATATCCTGGGGAGGCCTGACCTTTTCTGAAGGGAAATAGAGAAGGAGTGGATCTGAGGGAAAGATAAGGTTGGGGAGAGGGATTGGGAAGAGAAGGGAGAGGGGAAACTGTAGTCAGGATGTAATATCTGAGAGAAGAACTTGAAAACAAAACAAAACAAAAACAAAAACAAAACAAAACAAAACAAAAAACAACCACTGCTCTGACCCTGTCACCTTCCCCATTCACACAGCATGTTTTTCAGTCTCATTGGATTTGTTTATATCCTTGCTCACCCTAATCTAGTAATGCTGGCTGGGAGGATGAGTGACTTTACTATCTCACTTAGGCTTGAGCTAGGACAATAGAATCATTTCTCCCATAACATATGGGTTTTATGTAGAAGGAATGAATATCCCTCCCTTCCACTTCTGCCACCAAATTAGGATAGTTATCAACAGTTGAATAAAGGATGTTGAGGAGCAACTGTGATACACATCATACTTTAGATGCCTATCCTATTGCCAGAAGTCAAGTTAGAAGTCCTTTCTTTGTATTCCTCAAACACAGAGACTCAAACTACAATAGAACTGTTTTTTACATGTGGTATCAATGAAGGATAAGTTATTTATAATCTCCTAGTCATCTTCTAGAAGCAAGTATATTGCTAATGAGAGAAACTTTTAAATTCCTGAGATATAAGGCTAAGTGTTCTACATAAAAGGAAGAACCATGAAGTAGTCTGAAGGCAAGCTCTTTGGCTAGAAGCCTGCCCCTAATCAGAAAAGCAGAGGGTCCAGCAGGGTGGGATGAAAAGGTCAAGGGCTGTGGTGGTAGAGAGAATAAAGATGTCTGTGGGGAACATGAATTCCATGATTGTGAACTGTAAACTCTATCATTTGTCCCTTTCCCCATGCACTGTTCAGTAAATGATCTTTCTCTTACCACCTGAATACGACAGGCATTTATTCTGCTAAGGATAGAACACAGGGCCTTGTGCATGCTAGCCAAGCATTCTACCATTGAGTTCCATCCCCAGCTCTTGGTTTTTGATATATGGTCTGACTATATAGGCCAGGTTGGCCTCAAAGGAGAAATTCTTGATTGCAGGTACATACTATGATGTCTGGCAAGGGTGGATTTCTCTTTAAATGGACATTTAAATGGCTTTGGGACATCACAACCTTTGCATTTCATCTATCTCTAGCTCTCTTTAGATTGTAAATCCCACGATGGCAAAGACTAGGTTTGTCTTGTTTTCCTTTTTGCCTAATTCAGCTTCTAGAAATGAGGCTTTGCAAGTACTTGGTAGATGAATGAACAGGTAAGTTTGATAAAATTGATGAAACATTTATTCCATCCCAAGCCTGCTACTGTTTTATCTGTGGAATGGGAGAAATGACAGTCACCTCCTAAACTAAACAATGAGCTTTATGTCTAATGTAATAAATAGTAACCACAGCTATGGCCATTGGCTCCCTCCACACTCTTCCATCTAATTTTACACTGACAATAATAACTACCAACATTTTCCTTCATCAAGACCCTTTGCTGAGCACTTCACATGTGCTACCTTCTTCAATCCTTTCAGCTACCTTGTAATTACCCAGATGTCAGTTATTTCTCTGGGAAAGTTCATATACTCATCATTGAACAGCATTTCTTCTCACAAATAGGTACCAAAATATGGCTAAGAAATGACAAAATCCTTTGCTGCCTGCTTCTTGCTACTTTGTTCTCTAGAGATGCACAGCTCAGCTGCTCAAACAAGAATCTGATGGAGTTTAAGTGACTGATAATGTATTAAGAGCTATCCTAGAGTGAAATGTGATAGATCCACTGTTGTAACAACAGACACCACATGACCTTAAAGGATGAGCCTGTAGTCACTAGTGACGAGGAAAGTTGATGATGGGTGTTGAGCACCAGGAATCAGTGGGCTTTATCTTCTGGCAGTGTTTATTCCTGGAACAGACGAAAATACAGAGGACTAAATTCAGAATCTTGGATGAGATTCAAAGATTGACTGGTGAGTAGGAGAAGGCAGAAAAGGATCTTGTTCCTGTTCATATATGTTATCAGGACACATTTACCATTCTAGGGTACTGGCTTCCTTATTTCTAAAATACAAATAATGCATATGATTCTCTCAAAGGAGTATATGGGAATTTAATAAAGCAATGGTCAGAATTTCTCTATAGAAAAATACAGTAATATAAAAATTATTTCAATAACTAAATATATACAAGCTCCATGTGGATACCGAAGACCCAAAGGAAAAATACCACCAGTTAATTTATATCAAGTCATGATCCACAGATCTGCACTGCCTATTGAAATCCCCTTAATAATACCTTCACAATTCTACATATTTATATAATACAAATGAGTGTGTGTTCAAAAGACTGAATGCCCTTTAGATGCAGAATCACATACTTGTTCTTAACTCCATGGACTTTTGTCCTCCAAAAAAAACATAATGACGGGTTTAAAATTATCGTGTGACCATGACATTATCACTTGATTTACAAGTTCAAGGGACTGCTCAACGCTTTAAAAAAATGCTAAAAAAATCAAGCAAGAAAAGCAAACTTTAAGTGTTTCAAACCCTCTAGACTAGAATGACTCCATTGTGCAGATGTGTTTGGCCCATGAACCGTGGGAGACATTAACAAACATGATGCTCTGAAGTTTTGGTGGTTAGAAGGAACAAGCTTAAGTTGTTTGAAAAAGATCCCCTGACACGGAACACACAGGTGCCTAATCATAAGTGAAAAGTTTCTGTACCCCGATATCAAGCCTCTCCACTGATGCAGAAATCAAACCCAATCAGACAGAATTATGAATTAAAAGTCCAGGTTTAATGAGTAAAGTGCTCCCAGATGATTTCTCGGCCCCCAGAGAGGAGACAGGGAGAAGAGACCGAAAAAGCCATGTGTCTGTTCTCTGGTGTGTGTGGGGGAGTTTAAGTACCCTGTAGGAGTGGTCTTGTGCTTCTCTTGGTGGGTCTTCTGAGATGAGACAGAGTTTGGAGAGAGAAAGATGGGGGAGGGGTGCTGAGGTGGAACAACATGAGAAGGGGGAGTCAGGAGTCAGTGGGCTCACACTCAGCGGGAGGTGTGGGTGAAGAAGCATCTGATTAACTGCCATCCTGGAGACCTCAGGCCTCTGTTCTTGAGGAAGCAGAGGAAGGAAGTTGCTAGAAAAAAATAGATTATTAACACCTGCCCTATGAATGGCTATCTATGGGAAGAGTAATCAGATTGGCCCTTCATTGAGACATCTGGGAAAACTGGAGGGTGGAGAGTCCCACTGCTGGACAGGCCATGTATCCTGAATAGGTGCCCTCTTGAGCCTGAAGAGATGGTACCAGCATGGATGTCCCAGGAGCTTGGCAGCCAAAGGGGTGGTGAGGACCACAGTGTAGGGTACTGTCCATCGGGGCTTGAGAGACTTGGGAGCTAGCTGTTTGAGGAGTACTTGGTATGCCTGGGAAAGTGGGGCAGGCTCAGGGGCAGGTGGGTCTGTTGGTATGGAGACAGGGAGATAGCTGTCAGCATGTGAACAGAGAAGGGACCTCAGAAGAAAGAGGTAGGGGAGGTCCCCAGCCAGTGGGGGAGATTGGGCTGGGAGGTGATGATTGAGGAGGAAGGTGCTTCCATACAGGAGCTCAAAAGGGCTTAGGCCTGTAGGAGAGAGTGGGGTGGCCTGGAGGTGGGTAAGGGCAACAGGAAGGACCGAGATAACTTGAGTTAAATGGAGAATTTGGTGAGCTGTTGTTTGATGAATCCACTGGCCCTCTCCTTTCCTAGGGATTGTGGATGGTAGGGGATGTGGAACTTCCAGGAAATGTTGAGAGCTTTTGACATGAACTCTATGACCCTGGAAGTGAAGGCTACCCCATTGCCCATTTTTATGGTCTGTGACAGGCCAGATCTAGGGATGATATGGTCCAGGAGTACTTGAGCCACCACATCTACTGTTTCTTTGGAGATGGTAAAGGCCATCCATCCTATAAAGGTGTCAATAAAAGTTAAGAGACAATGGCAGTTTTTATGGGTGGGAATGTGAGTGAAATCAACCTGCCAATCCTTGCCTGGTTGGTGTCCTTGAAGCTGGTACAGAAGCTGGTGCAGAGGCTGATATATCTAGAGGGCCCCCTGTGATTGGCCTTGGCACACATCTGGCAAGAGGAGTGAACCTGTAAAATACAAGCTCAAAGATGGGTGGGGTCAAAGAGGGGCCCTAAGAAATGAAACAAGGCTTTGGAGCCTATGTGTAAGGTCTAGTGGATGTCCAGTGCCTGGTCCTGAGGGAGGATGAGGTGGTTGTTTAAGTAGACCCATCCATCCTTTGTCGGCATGGCCCCTTTTTTCAGGAGTTCATCCCTCTCTTCTGGTTGATAACAGGGCTGATAGGAGGGTGTCAAAAACAAAATATGTTCTGTTGATCCAGAGGAGCTGGAGGCCAGTCCCCAGGCTACTGAGTCAGTTCTGGCATTGCCTAAGGCTACTGGGTCCTTGGAGGACTGGCATCTCCAGCAATGAATTATGGCTACTTCTGCAGGGAGCTGGAGGGCCTCCAAGAGCTTGGTTATAAGGGGTACATTAACTATGGGAATGCCCCCAGTAGTGAGGCAGCCCCTTTCCCTCCAAAGGACAGAATGGGTATGGGCTATTGAAAAGGCATATTTAGAATCAGTATAGATGTTAGCCCATTGACCTTTGGATATCTGGAGTGTTTTAGTCAAGGTGATTAATTTGGCCTTCTGTGAAGAGGTCTCTTGGCAGGCAGGTTGCTTCAACTGTTTTAGTGGAAATGACTACTGCATATACCACCTAGCCATTTCCTCTATAAGAGAACTTCCATCAAAAAACAGGGTGAGTTGGGGGTTTATGAGAGGTTGGTCTAGGAGACCAAGCCAGGGTGAGAGTAAGGCTTCCATAGCTTCTGGGCAGGAGTGAGAAGAAATACCAGAGAAGGAAGAGACAGGAAGGAGAGTTACAGGGTTTAGAGCAGGGCCGGAGGCTAAGGTAATTTGAAGGTTTTCTAGAAACAGTAAGTGAAGGACTTGGAGTTGTGAGGGTCCAAGGAGGGAGAGAAGAATGTCTCGGAAGGTCTGAGAGGCGGTGGATGGAGTATACCATGATTGACTAGAACAGGGTGATCTTAAGGGCCTTCTGCATGAGTCCAGCTGCTGCTGCTAGGGCTTTCAAGCATGGTTGCCATCAGCAGGCAGTGGGGTATAGTTGTTTGGACAGAAATGCAATGGCCTGGTTCAAAGGCCCAACAGAACTCCAGTGGCCGCTCCTGATCTTTCGTCTGTATAAAGGTGAAAATAAGGTCAGGGGGGAGTCTGGAAGAGCAAGGGCGAGGACCATTAGAAGGGCACCTCACAGTAAAGAGGAGTGGTGGTGGACAGTGGCCTGGTGGGTGAGGGGCCCCTTGGGATTCTCTCTGGCTGCCTGGTATTGGGGCTTGGCCATAATGGCAGAGTTAGGGATCCAGTGATGGAAGATCAGGCCCAAAAATGAGAGACTCTGGTCTGCAGCGGTCGGGAGATGTAAATCCCGCAGGGCTTGAACCCTGTCAGAGGTGAGGGTCTTAGACCCTGGGCTGAGTGGAACACCCAAATATACCACAGTGAGAGAGCATAGATGGGGAAACATGATATCTCAGGGAACCAAGGTAGTTCAGGAGCGTAGGTGGCCTGTTGGGACAGAGACAGCATGGAACTGCAGAGAAGGAGATCATCTACATATGGAATGAATGTGCTAGGACCAGGATCAAAGGTGGAAAGATCCCGAGCTAAGGCTCAAAGATATGAGGTCTCTCCTGAAAGCCCTGTGGGAGAACAGTCTATATAAGCTGTCTGGAGGACTGGGTGTTAGGGTCCTCCCAGGTGAAGGCAAAGAGGAAGCATGAGTCAGGAGTCAGGGTGTAGAGGAACAGTAAAGAAGGCATCTTTCCAGTCCAGGACAGCAAAGTAGGATGTGGTAATATTTTATTTGTGCACCCCAATAAAGCTTATCTGGGGATCAGATGAAAAAGCCAGCCACTATATTAAATATAGATGTCAGGCAATGGTAGCACACACCTTTAATCCTAGCATTCAGGAGGCAAAGATCCATCTGGATCTCTGTGAGTTCAAGGCCACACTGGGAACAGAGCCAGATGTGGTGGCACATGCCTTTAATCCCAGCACTAGTTATCCATAGAGATCTGGAGATCTGTACAGACAAACAGGAAGTGATAGAGCTGGGTGGAAAGAGGAAATGATGTAGTTGGGTGGAGAGATAAAGTAAGATGGCAGGGCACAGAAAGGTATATAGGCATGAGTAAACAGGAAGTAGGTCTCTCTGGAGGCTGAAGAGTTGGTAAGATGAGGTTGGCTGTGGCTTGTTCTATTTCTCTGATCTCTCAGTTTTCACCTCAATATCTGGCTCTGGGTTTTTTTTTTATTAATAAGACCATTTAGCAATTCATAGTAAGGGTTTAAGAAAAAATTTTTCTATAACCTGGCAACAAGCCAAGGAAATTATAAGGAAATGTCCTACTTGTTCTTTTTACAATCAAACTCCACTACCAGCACGATGTAACCCAAAGGGTACTCAGAGGAATAAAATCTGGCAGATGGATGTGTTTCATTTTGCAGAATTTGGAAAATTGAAATATGCACACCACACCATTGATACTTATTGAGGATTTCAATGGGCAACTGCTCTGAGTTCTGAAAAGGCTGATTCTATAATCATGCATTTGCTAGCAATTATGGTCATCATGGGTATACCTGTACAAATTAAAACTGACAATGCTCCAGCCTATGTCCCTGTTAAAATGAAACAGTTTTTTGCTTATTATAATATAAAGCATATTACAGCTATACCACACAATCCTACAGGCCAAGCAGTCATAGAAAGATCAAATCAAACTCTAAAGGATATGCTAAATAAACAGAAAGGGGTAACAAAACCCCCCAGAAATAGATTACATAATGCTCTATTAACTTTGAATTTTCTCAGTGCTAATGAGAAAGGAACAAGAGCTGTGGAGAGACATTGGATAATAGAAAAAAAAACAGAACCAAACAAAACAAAACTACAGAATTAAATCAGCCTATATACTTTAAAGATGTGCTGACCTCAGAATGGAAACCAGGATATGTGTTACGTTGGGGACGAGGTTTTGCTTTTGTTTCTACTGGAGAAGAAAAGCCATGGATACCATCAAAATTGATAAAGGTTCAATTTGAACAAGAGAGACCTCTTAATTAGAGGAGGTGATAATTCATCAACCAGCATGACCATTCAATTTAAACTAACTTATACCACTAACAAAATGCTTTTCATTTAATCAGATATAACTTGCCAAAAGGGAACCTCCCCAAAGTTAGGGTTGGGGAATGGCTTTTGCTTTTGTCTTTCAGGAGAATGAAGGCTGTAGTGGGTAGCCATTCCAGCTTTGATCTGGAAGTTCCAACCCCCATTGAGGCTTCGGTAACTGTCACGCCTACAAGGTGGGGCCAAGAGAGGGCCCTGAAGACCCAAGATCCGGATGTGCCACCTTCTCTTGGTTCCTGGACCCTGGACGCTAGAGGTAGACCGAGCAGAGTTCTCCAGAGAACACTGCTGGACTGCGACACACCTTTCCCAGGCCCTGCAACCTACCTATCCCTTCATTTGTAAGTTATGCCACTAATAAACCTCCCTTTTAACTACGTGGAGTGGCCTTAATAATTTCACCAATAGAAGGCTAAGGAATCTGAAGAACACTGGACAAATGAGACATCTGTAGAAAAAGGACAAATAATCCAGAAAAAATGTCTCAAAAGAGAAAGAGTAAATTGGCCTATTGATATATCCCATATAAAATTTCATAAGTGTTTTTAAATGTTTGTTTCTGCTGTTCTCTATAGACACATAACACAAATGGTCTTTATGTAGTCCCAGTTCAATTAAAAATTAAAGCTGGCTTTGAAGTTGGAGCATGGCTCTCTCCTTCTCTAAACCCAAGCATGCTTTTTAAAAGAAAAGGCAAAATCTCTGTATCATGTCAGAAGAGCCACCTGATATGGGACAGAAGAAAAACCAAAATTAAGGGACTATTCAATTGCCACTAATCTCATAATTCTTTGGTTCCATTTTGATTTTTTAAAGCTTTTCTTAAGGTATGAAATTTATATCTATCTCTATCCGTATATCTATATCTCTATATCTATATTAAACCTTTGTCATGATATTAATGGTCATGTAGAGTACTAACTAATTCTAGAAAAAAGGCTTCATCCAGCTCCCTGTAAATGTTTTTGTGTTCAATTCTGCAGGGAATCATGACCATGCCTAACAGCAGATTTGAAGTCTCCAAAAAGATGATGGGGCTCCATAATGACGATTCCATCAGCACAATGATAATGCCACTAAGCTGACAAATACCACCCAAAGATCAGGTTTGGACTACAAACTGCTCAGGACAATTTTGAGATGGCTAGCTGAGATGATCCAGCCTCACAGACTATTTGAGCAAGGACTTGAGACAAGCCCTCCATTTTTGAATTATGCAGAGACTGAACAACAAATGATACAACTAACTTTCCCAGAACTTGAAAATTAACTTCAAAATTTTTCTTTTCAGGATCCCTTAAAAATGCCTTTGCCCCCAGACAGCAGGAAGTAATTTTAAGAACATGTTGCCCATATTCCCAAGAGGTGAGGTGGGTGGTTTTTGGTCTTTCAGTGGGTTTTGGATAATTGTCATTGTTTAGGATGGTTGGTTAAAGTTGTTATTGTTAATGGTCAGTAAAAAAGGCTAAACAAAGGAGATTAGATTTAAGGTTCTTGTTGAAAAAAAAAGGGGGGATATAGATAAAAGGTAGATTATTGAATCTACTCTGAGAAGAAAAAAGGGGAAGATATAGATATGATAAGATAAAAAAGCAGATTATTGAATCTACTTTTAAAAGGCAACTACTAATTTTAAATATTTTACATTGGATTGGATTTTTGTATATTGTATATAAATTATGTACATTGATACAAATTTGAGATTAATTTTGTTAGAAAATACTGTATATATATTTCTAATCTTGTTCAAGGTATTGTAGATATACAGTTCATTTAACAATATAATGCAATTTTCTAGTCCTTGAGAGTTATTACCAACTATTTAGAATAATAAAGAAATGCAGGTTAGTAGTTAGTCATTACCATTGAACTTGTAGTCATATTAGGTATGTTTTCAAGGTCAAGCAGAGATATATTTCAGATATGCAGGTCATCTTCAAACACTTCAGAGATGTACAGATTATGGCATTTAAGATGTTTTAATAACAGTTTTTTTCTTTTTCTTTTTTATAACAATGAGACATGTCTGCTCCTGTCAGTACTGATCTACTTCAGAGAAGATGATGGGCATTGAAGAAACTCCATACAGAGTTTACTTTCATTGCAGCAAAAGTTAGCCATTGGGCACGAAAGTGCCCTTGCTTCAATTGCTGACAGTATGCTGTCCAAAATGGACAAGCAGGACACAAAAGAAAGAACTGCTGATCCTTGCCAAGACAAGGTAGGAAGGCTCTTTAGAAAATTCTGCTTTACAGATGAGTCTGTCTGATATGCTAGGCCTGTAGTCCGAAGATGGATGCCCCAACGTTGCAAAGAAACCTCGGGTAACTGTCCAGGCAGCTAGCTGTTTCTGTCATTCCTCACATTTTTTTTTTTTTTGAAAGTTGCTTGTTTGCACTTCCTGTTTAACTAGGTAATATTATTTCCTTCTCTGGTCTCTGAGGGAGTTGAAGATTAGATAGTTATAGTTATAGTTTTCCTTGTTAATAATTTAAGAAAAGGAACTCACTACAGAGGTGTAAAGTATATAAGTTTGAAAGACATCAAAAGATAGTTTTGGTAATGCAAATTAGGATAGAAGGTAAATTAGATACAATTCTTTGGATTCACAAAGATAGGATAGATAATGGAATATTTTCTCTGAATTTGTCAAATGCAAATTGACTAGACATTGTTGGTATATTTATTGCTTGTATACATTGTATATAGTTATTGTACTTATTGTAATAGTTTTTCTTGTATTAGTTATAACTTTTTTATTTTAGACAAAAAAGGGGAAGTGTGGTGATATTCTGTTTGTTCACCCAATAAATCTTATCTGGGGATCAGATGAAAAAGCACTATATTAAGCATAGAGGTCAGGCAACTGTAGCACATGCCTTTAATCCTAGCATTCGGGAGGCATAGATGCATTCGGATCTCTGTGAGTTCAAGGCCACACTGGGAACAGAGCCAGATGTGGTGGCACATGCCTTTAATCCCAGCACTAGTTATCCATAGAGAGCTGGAGATCTGTACAGACAAACAGGAAGTGATAGAGCTGGGTGGAAAGAGGAAATGATGTAGTTGGGTGGAGAGATAAAGTAAGATGGCAGGGCACAGAAAGGTATATAGGCACGAGTAAACAAGAAGTAGGTCTCTCTGGAGGCTGAAGAGTTGGTAAGATGAGGTTGGCTGTGGCTTGTTCTATTTCTCTGATCTCTCAGTTTTCACCCCAATATCTGGCTCTGGGTTTTTTATTAATAAAATTATTTAGCAATTCGTCTTACAGTGAGAGGTATCAGGAGGAATGTTAGACAGGAGGTTGTATGGGTTGTTAGCCACTGGGTGTGTTGAAATAACTGCTTCATTAATGAGACAGCGGTCTTGAACTAAATGGAAAGCCCCGGAGGGCTTGCACACAGGAAGAATGGGTAAGTTGAGAGGAATTAAAAGTCCTTGAGCTAAAAGGTGGGTGATAATAGGCTTAAGGCCTTGGTGATCAGTTTCAGAAATAGGAAACCTGGGTCTTGAAGGGAAGGAGGAGGGGTCCTTAGGGCAAATTAGAACTGGCTGGTGGTGAGTAGCCACTACTGGAGTGGAGGTATCCCATACTTGGGGATCTACTGGATAAGGGAGGGTAGGGACAGGACAGTCTGGGGTAGGAATCTGTGAGACTATTAAGGGGAGAAGGTGGGAATCAGAAGAGGGTATGGGGGCCAAGGTGAGTGTGGCCCCAAAGTGGCTGAGAATATCACAACCAAAGAGGTGCGGAGCAAGCAGGTATGACTAGAAAAGAGTGTGAGAAGAATCGTCCTGCAAGTGGGCACAACACAAGAATGCAGGGAAGTGATAGGGTCTTAAGTGGGAAGGAGGAGGGTCTCATCCATTCCTGTGACAGAAATTGGCAAGGGAACTGTGGGACCTGAGTGAGAGGTTAAAACAGAATAGGTAGCTCTCATGTCCAATAGAAAGTTAATGAACTTACCCACTACCTGCAGGATCACCCTAGGCTCAGAGAGGGCAATGGGAGTCATCAAGTCCAGGCTGTTTCAGTCATCCTCCAGGCTGAGGAATTTGAAGGCTGAATGAGTCTCAGATGCCGGTGTTGGTGAGGCTGGATCTCCATGGTGTGGCGTAAAGGACAAGCCTGCAAAGGGGCACCCCGATTTCCAGTGTCCAGGCTGTCAGCAGATGGGCACGGCTCCTTGGCAGCTGAGGGTCAGGGCAGTACTGTGACCAGTGGCTGCATTTGGAGCAGGCTCCTGGCAGAGTTGACTTGGGCTGAGCTCTGGTGGGATGGAGCCTTGTGGTCAACTTCCCTTATCTTCTTTGTGGGGGCACTGATAGTCTCAGGGCAGCTGCCAACGTGTGGGCTTGGAGCCAAGCCTTCTGCTGTAGCCAAGCCTGTCAGGAAGACTCAGCTGCCTCTTCTCTGGTGTTAAACGCCTTAGAAGCCATTTTCACCCATTCCTGTTCTCAGCCCTTTTTAATTTCTTTCTAATATCTGGCACTGACTGAGAAATGAAATGGGTGGCCAGGACCATGGCTCCCACTGGGGAGGCTGGGTCAAGGAGGGTATACTGAACCATGGTCTCTTGTAATCGATTTAGAAAAATGGCCAGATTTTGTCAGCTCACTGCGTAATCTCTCAGAGCTTATCAAAATTAACAATTTGTCCAAGACCTCCATACCATGGAGGAGGCAGCAGACTATGACGTCTCACCTCTGGCGGCCGTTTTGACGCGGTTGATAGGCCCAGTAGGGCTCTGTAGCTGGCACCGACATGTCACCCACAGGGACCGTATTGTCCACTAGGTGGGTCTGGTCTGCATTCTGTCTAGCTGCTGCCTGAACTCAACCTCGATCCTCAGGCATGAGAGTGGAGGCCTGGATGACGTGGAGGTCATGTCAGGTCAGATCATAGGCTTGGGAAAGATAATGAAACTCCTTGATATAAACAGAAGGACTAGCAGAGAAGGAACCCAACTGTTTTTCTATCTGTGAGAGCTCCTGAAGGGAGAAGGGGGCATGGGCGCGAACAATTCCGTTGATTCCAGCCACCTCTTGGAGAGGGCAGAAGTGGGCAGGAGTCTGCCAAGACTGGGTGTGAGAAAGAAAGGTCTGGGGGGCGTGGTTAGGCCAGTGTGTGGAAGGGGACCGGGGTGTAGGTTGTGGCATTGAAGGATAGGGAGGGGCAGTGGGAGCAAGGAGAGGAGAGGAAGTCGGGTGAGGAGAAAGAATTTGGTCATTGACATTTGTCCTGGAGGGTGAAAAAGGGAGGAGGGGTGGATAGAGGGAGGAATGTGAGGAATGTTGGCTACTGAATGGAATCGTGGCAGCGTAGGAGGGGGATGGGTAGGCAGAGTTGGGGAAGTGGGGGAGGGGTCAGTGTCTCCAACAGCATGGTCAGGGCAGAATGTTCTGGGTCCCGGTTCCCAGATAGGTGGGACCCTAGCCAACCAAACCTGAGCTGTGGGACATTGGCTGTTGAAGGGAGGGTGGGAATACAGAACTGAAAAACTGTTTTTTTTTCAAGATCACGGAGGATAGTAAATTCAAAAGTTCCCTCCAAGCTGGGTGGTGGTGATGCATGCCTTTAATCCCAGCACTTGGGAGGCAGAGGCAGGTGGATCGACACCAGCCTGGTCTACAAAGCAAGTTCCAGGACAGCCAGGACTGTTACACAGAGAAACCCTGTCTTGAAAGAAAAGAAAAAAATAAACCCAACAAAAGTTCCCTCCAGTGGCCATCTTGATTGGTTATTAAGAGTGTATTGTGGCCAGGCCTTAGTGCACAGAGAAATCATGTGTTCAGGATGTTAATATTCTGATCCTGCCTCTTGGCAGTACCCTGTGTCCTGACATAAAAGAAAAAACTCGGCCCCTTTTCTCTCTCTTCCGCTTCCTTTCCTCTCCTTTCTGTCTTTTCCTATCTTTCTCTTTATCCTTCATTATAATAAACCATTTCCACGTGGATGCAGCCTCTGGGTTGTGATTGTCCACTCGCCACCCTGCCACCATGCCTGCATGGAGTGAGTCGTCCATCAGCCCACTGCTGCACCTGCCCAGCATGCCAGCGTGTTTTCCTGTATGCATCGGACACCCTCCGGATCCCCCCACGTAATAATTCATAACACAGGACATATGGTATCAGATAGCCCTAATTTGAATAGATTTTGTAAAAGACACCCCAAGGGTGTTTGGGGATCTGGCTTAGGAGTTGTAGCTGCCTGTTTCACAAGTCTGTGCTGGGACTCGAAGTCTAATGCAACATGTCCACTGATATTAGGCTTTGGGTCAGAGAAAGGGGTGTGTGGGATATGCCCTTGAGTAGAACATCTTCTACAGAGGGGTCCCACGGAACAAAGGTGGAACTTTGCTCCAGTAATGGTCGGAGGAGGCCCTGGGCCTCTAAGGCAATGACTTGGAAAGGACAACTTACCGTGCCAAAAGCCAATCTAGTGTGGCAGAGAGCATGTGTGGGGAGAGGGGTGTTTTCCCACCATATAACCCGTGGCTGATGGGGAAAATCAGACCTCCCGAACAACACACCAGACGAAAAGTTTCCATACCCTGATATTGAGCCTCTCCACTGGTGCAGTAATCCAAATCAAACCAAATCAGATCAAGTTAAGAATTAAAAGTCCAGATTCAATGAGTAAAGTGCTCCTGGATGATTTTCCAGCCCCCAGAGAGGAGACAGAGAGGAGAGACTGAAAACCACGTGTCCGTTCTGTTGGGGGGCAGTTTAAGTATCCTGTAGGAGTGGTCTTGTGCATCTCTGGGGGAGGAACTGACATTTTGTGGGTCTTCTGAGATGAGGTAGGGTTTGGAGAGAGAGAGAGAGAGAGAGAGAGAGAGAGAGAGAGGG
>CABHPP010113023.1:0-32586 GCA_902168425.1 Peromyscus attwateri
AGCCAGCCAGGGCTACATAGTGAGACCCCGTCTCAAAACTAAGTAAATACAATTTTTAAAAAAAGCAAAAACAGCTGGGTATGGTGGTGTTTACCCTAGATCCCAGTACACCACAGGCTTTAAAAACAGGAGGGTTGAGAGTTTGAAGCCAGTTGGTGCTACATAGCTAGACTAGGTCTACCAAAAAACACTAGCTCTAGCCACCCTTTCTCTGGACCCTAGTTCTGAATCAGCAGCACCCCAGCTCTTAATCCACTCTGTTGACATTGCACTCTGCTAACTAATCCCTCAGGTTTTACAATTTCTCGGGGTTTGGGAGTACATACTCCCTGCTATAGTGTATTAAATATTATCTGGGATGGAAGAGCACTTGGGTTCAAAGAGATCAAGGACATTTGCAGAACACATAGCAAATTCAGCAGTGTCTAAGAGCAAGAAAATCAACCACAGGCTGTGACTTTAGGTCCTTGGGCCCCAAGAGACAATTAATTGGCTCTCATTGTAGTCAACAGACTGTTAGCTCCGAGTGGCATCCTGATTCAATTCACCCTTCACCTCCTACCCACACAGACTGATCTGAGACAGTTTGTTTCTAGACATGGAGCTACTCTGAGGAACATCTCTTTCATTTTTGTTTTGATTTTTTGAGACAGCCCTGGCTGTCCTGGAACTCACTCTGTAGACCAGGCTGGCCTCAGACTCCACCTGCCCCCACCTCCCGAGTGCTGGGATCAAAGTGGCGTACCACTTCTTAAGTATCATGTACCCACTCTTCCCTAAGAGGCCTGTCAAGATCATTCTTCAGACCAACTTCATTCACTCGGTCACCTACCACAGATTCCTGGGCTTTCAGATAACAAAGCTAGAGCTGGCTCAGTGGTTAAGAGAGTGCACTGCTCTTCCAGAGGACACAGGCTGGATTCCCAGCACACATGTCAGGCGGTTCACAACCTCCTGGAACTGTAGCTCTGAGGGACCCAACGCCTCTGGCCTCCAAGGGCGCCCACACACATAGAGATGGCATACACACACATGATTTAAAATAAGTAATTAAAATTTTTAATAATTTTTAAAGGACTATGTCACTGCTTCCTCAGAAGGATTAACGTAGCCTTTTCCTCATGCTCATACCTCGAGCTCTTAGGATAGATAGTGGGGGTTGGGTGAGGGATAGGGAGGGACTGGGGACTTATATGTGAGGAACTGGAGTTCAGTCCCCAGAATCCAACCTTCCAAAAAGAAAGTGGGAGGGAAGAGGGGACCTGGGAGGCAGGGAAGGTAGACGAAAGTTGGATGTTGGGAAGACAGCATCTTAAATAACCAACACCCAACTAGTCTGCCATAACTCTTCCCATTCAACCACGTGTAATAAGCAGATAATAGGTAAATACGAGATTTTACTCAACACACATACAAAAAAAAAAAAAAAAGGAAGAAAAGAAACAGGAAACAAGTGTCCTGACCGAAGTCAATGATTTGTTCTGGAACCGTTCTGGAACTAGACTGGCACAAGGAGACAAGCTCACAAGACCAGCAACCTCAGCAGTGGAGGAGTGACTTAGGACCAATCAGCTCCAGCCATATTATCCAAAGAGGATAAGGGAGGAAAACCCTCCCCACGGAGATGGTCCACAGGGGCCCCAGCTCAAGCTCCTGGAAACAAGGAAGCTACAGGTCATGAGACTCCAGCAGAGATGTTCCAAACTCCTCAAGGAGAACTTCACAGTTAGGGGGATGGATCCAGCTCAAACAGGTTTCTAAATACAGTGGAAGAGACCTGAAAAGCAAGAATGGTGATGCCTAAGAGTGCAAGACAGACATAGGTTTGACATCCTTCCTTCTTTCTGTTCCTCAGCACCTCCACTACAGCATTCCAACTCCTCCCCAGCCCCAAGCCAGGAAGACAGCCTTACCAGGTAGCTTCTTCCCGTGATGCTTGAGTTTGGGCCTCCCGCCAGAAAGCAGTGGCCTCATTCTTCCGTTTCAATCTTTTCAGAGTCTGAAGCAGGTAAAAGGAACCATCTCTATTGCCTATAGCCCCCGCAAAACAAACGACTTAGAACCTGATATAGCCTTAGACCTAGAGAGAAGCAGCATCTTGTCTATACAACACATGAAACCAAAACTAGATTATTCATAACCATACTCTCCCAGAAGCCACTGCCTGCCCAGTACAAAACGTTCAACTGACCCTGTTCCTACAAAACCATCCCCACATAGGCCAGAGCTTTGTATTTGAGAACAACAGAGAGACCAGGGAATTCTTAGGAGCCTTGCATACTTGTTTGTATATGCACACATGGTTACCTTCTGGGGAATACAGTATCACCCTATCCAGTCTTCCTATCTGGGCATATCATTCTTACATGTCTGTCCAAGTACCACTCCTCCTGTACAAGGCCAACGTCATGCAAATGTACTTACCTGGGCATATCTGCACACTAAGGAGGAAGTCACTTAAGGCTCTGGTATCCTGGCCACTGGCTGCCCATTCTAGCCCACGACTAAGCAGAGCAGCTACTTGAAGCTGTTTCAGTACCACATCAGGCCTACACTTCTGCTCACAGCTGGAGCCTGCACCTAGAGACCACCACCAAAGTCAACAAGTATCTTCCCGTCATCCCAGACACACACTCACCAAACCTCCAAGTCCCCAGTCTCCCCCTATCTTCCCCAACTTTTTTTTTTTTTTTTTGAGACAAGGTCTCACCACATAGTCCTGGCTGACTCAGAACTTATTATGTAAATCAGGCTGGCCCCAAACTCAGAGATCTACCTGTTGGGAGTGCTAGGATTAAAGGTATGTGCTACCATGCCCAGCATGTCCCTCTAAGTCTCCCGGTCTGGTGGACTGGAGTACAATAGGCAGGGAACCCACACACCACTTTCAGGAGTTAAGAAAAACTGACATCTAAATTAGAGTCAGGCACAGTTCAAACATCTATATTGTCAACACTTGGGAGTCCAAGGGCATCCTTGACTAAAATAGTAAACTTGAGGCTGGCCTAGTCGATATGAGAACCTGTTTTATAAAAAAGAAGAGAAAACTTAAAAAAAAAAATTAGCCGGGTGGTGGTGGTGGTGGTGGTGGTGGTGGTGGTGGTGGTGGTTCACGCCTTTAATCCCAGCACTCGGGAGGCAGAGCCAGGTGGATCTCTGTGAGTTCAAGGCCAGCCTGGTCTACAGAGTGAGATCCAGGACAGGAACCAAAACTACACAGAGAAACCCTGTCTCGAGGGAAAAAAAAAAATTAAATCACCTTGTTCTTTGTCCTCAGGCAGGGCCCGAAAGAGCAGCTCAAGGCACCTGAAGTGGGATATAAATAGCAGGAATAAAGAGCTGACCTCAGAAATTAAGGTAACTACTAAGAATAAAGTCCACCAACCAAGGTCCCAATCAGAAAGCCATCCTTCCACCCTCCCCCTACTCTGTCTTCCCGGACTCACTGGCTAAACTCACTAAGTGCCTCTTTTTGAGCCTTTAGTTGTGACCAGGCCTGGCCCTGAAGCAGGTGGGTAGCAGAGACCCAGATTGGGCAGTATGGCAGTTCTTTGGTTCTTTTTCTGGCATTTTCCCACAAGGACATCTTGGGAAGCAGAGATGAAGTTCGGCTGAGCAGTTCCCCGCATACAGTCAAAGCGTCTGGGGCTCGGCCTGCCTGGATCAGTGCTGCTGCCGCCTCCAGACACAACTCTGGTATACAAGGCCCTGGAGAGGAGGTGGGCAGGGAGAACTGGGGGGAAGAGGGGCAGTGTCTTGAAGTGGCATGAACAATCACTCCTGACCTCTTCACCAGGCTCCAGTACCATGCAGAGAGAACTGATCCCTCAGGGAGACCAATGAAGTGCGGGAAGAGGGGTCCCAACCCACCCACCTAACCGCAAAGAATCTAAAACACACCTACCCTCGGCTCTGAGCCACCCAGCAACATGGCCAGCAGGTCCAAGTAATGCTCCGCAGCGTCTTCTGCCCTGGAGAGTCAGTCAGCCCGTGAGTTTCACCAAGGACCCTGGCCCCCCATAAAGGTTCCAGTGAGAATACTCTCTTGGCTAATGAGGGATGCCTTGGGCCCTGAGGTGTAAAGTGGGGAGCAGGGCTTGGAAGCTCCAACCTTGGCTCAGTATAGATCCATCCCATTTCAGGATGGATGGGTAGGCCACATCAGCATTTCAAACAGAGGATGTTACTGTCTGGATGAGGACTTCTCAGTTAAAGCCCCGCTCTAAGGCAGGAAGCTATGTCTTGCCCATGCTTTAGTCACAGGAATAAGCAATCTCACAAGAGAAGCATGGGGTCCGGGGAACATGGTTCAGTGGATAAAGTGCTTGCTATGCAAACATGACGAGTTTAGAGCTCCGGTACTCTTGTGAAAAACCCACAACAGCAATACACTTCTTTTTTGGTTTCTCTTTGTAGCACCAGCTGTCCTGGAACTCACTCTGTAGACCGAGCTGGCCTGGAACTCAGAGATCCACCTGCCTCTGTCTCCCGAGTGCTGGGATTAAGGGCGTGCACCACCACCTCCGCAGCCACCACCACCACCACCACCACCACCACCACCACCACCACCAGGCTACAAAATACATTTTTAACCACAGCACTGGGGGTGAAGGAGGAGTCAGAGACAGGCAAATCACAAGGCTTCACCAGCCAGCCAGTCTAGCCAAAACTAGTGAGTTCCAGGTTCACTGAGAGATCCTGTTTCAAGAAATATAGTAGATAGCTGGGCAGTGGTGGCACACGCCTTTAATCTCAGCACTGGGAGGCAGAGCCAGAGGGATCTCTGTGAGTTCGAGGCGAGCCTGGGCTACAGAGTGAGATCTAGGACAGGCACCAAAACTACACAGAGAAACCCTGTCTCGAGAAAAAAAAAAAAGAAAGAAATATAGTAGATAACAATAGAGGAAGACATCTAATGTCAGTCTCTAGCTTTCACACACCCCAGAACAGCCAAGTGGAAGCTCTCCCTGACCCCGCACACACAGGTATAACCACACATACTAAAAATAAATAAATTTTTAGAGAGAGAGAATCGCATGCCCAGCAAAAGCATCCGAAGTGGGAAGAGGGGCTCTGGTGAGCAGTGCGGAGACTCACCTCCCTGTCTGTAGACACCGGCTTGCTAGCAGGTGCTTGGCCTGGCTCTGTGTGCCACAGTGAAGAGGAGAGGCTGGGTCCGGTTGTGGAAGCAGCAATTCTACCTCAATGAGAAGTTTGAGCATTTCAGGACTATGAGTGGCACTCAAGGCCTAAAAAGAACAGAAAGAATTTATATCTTTGAGAACCACACATCTGTGTACTTCTGTCTTGATGAGTCATCCCAACACAAGCGCCTGAGCAGTCCTCTATAAGGTGTGTCTCCACCTGGAAGCTCCTCACCTCAACCAGCAGCTCCAGACTCTCCAGCTCGGCTGCTGTGTCTCCTAGTTGTCGATATATTCTGGAAGCCTCCAGAAGAGGAAGGGCACAGGTTGTTCCCACCTTCAGGGCAGCAGTCAAGTACAACAGCGCTCTCTGTGGATTTCCCTATGAATGGAAAGATACAAGCCTTAGCTACCCTGACAAAGCATGATGTCCATGGTTTCCCCCAATTCCTAAGGCTTTATCTTTACCATCTTACGGAGACAGGTCCCCAGCGCTGTGTACACCTGGACTAAGACAGATGGTGGACACAGGCCTGAGGCTGCTTCATGCAGGCTGCTCAGTGCACGGGGTAGACTCCCTGTGATAAGCTCCTGGAGGCCTGGAGGCAATCACAGTACAGGCTTAGAAAAGCTCATAAGGTAGGAAGCATGATGGGAAACAACAACTTAGAGGAACTCCACGGAAATACAGAGAGCAGAAGCCCAGAGGACCCTTTAGGGAAGGAAGGGATAGATCGGGGTGCTAGACCTTGGCGGCAGGCAAGTGCTGTCAAAAGGACATCCCGCAAACTCTGAGCATCCTGCAGAATCAACGGGGCATCTGACTTCTCAGCCGGAGGGCTCCAGGATTTTAGCAGTAGTAGCAGATCCTCAGAGGTCTCAGTCTGGAGAGAGGAGGACAGTCAGAGGCTCTCATCTGCAAGCACCCTGTCTTCTCCTGTCAGTCTGTCCCACCCAGTCTTTGAGCCAGAGAGTTCTTCCGATTACTGTTCCCCCATTATAAGAGAAAGATAACTATGGGGCAATGGTGTGGGCAGGAAGGAAAATCCTAGAAAGTGCTGACTGAAGTTCCCCGTCACTCATATGCCCAGGTGGACATGGGACAAGGAATGTGTTTGGGTTACTATGAGAGGATTGAGCCTGGGAGGTAGATTTAGCACTCAGAGCCTTATCCTGACTTGGATTTATTAAGCAATTTTTTTAAAAAAAAGATTTATTTATTTGTTATGTATACAGTGTTCTGTCTGCACGTATCCCTGCAGGCCAGAAGAGGGCACCAGATTTTATTACAGATGGTTGTGAGCCACCCTGTGGTTGCTGGGAATTGAACTCAGGACCTTTGGAAGAACAGCGGTGTTCTTAACCTCTGAGCCATCTCTCCAGCCCCTTATTAAGCAATTTTTAAAACTGCCCCCAAGAAAACCCCCAATGAGGAGCTAACCAGAGCAAGGTCTCAAAAGAACTGGTTTGGTTCTCTGTCTGTCTGTTTGTTTTTGCCCTTTTGACAACCATCACAGCAGCCTTCCCAGCACAGGATGCCGTAAGTGAGAGCGGTGGTGCAGGCCTGCTGTCCCAGGGACTCAGCCTCCAGGACAGGGGTTCTCAAGTTCCTAATGCTCTGACCCTGTAATACAGTCCCTCGTGCTGTGGACTCCCCAACACAATTATTTCGTTGCTTCTTCGTAACTGTAATTTTGCTACTGTGATAAATCGTAATGTAAATATCTGTGTTTCTGATGGTCTTACGTGACCCCTGCAAAATGGTCATTCGACCCTCAAAGGGGTCATGAGCCACCCACAGGTTGAGCACCACTGCTCTAGAAGCTAAGGCAAAAAGGATCACAGGTTCAAGATCTTGAACCCAGGCTATAGAGTAGCCTTGGTGACAAGCAAGTTCAAGGCTAGACTTGACAACTTATTAAGGTTCTACCTCCAATTAAAAAGTACTGAGAGTTGAGAGCTGGGTGTGGTGGTTCACAGCTGTAAATCTCAGCATCGGAGAGGCTGAGGCAAGGAGGACTGCAATAAGTTAAGAGCCTGTCTCAAAAACAAAGTGGGAGACCTGTCATGGTGGTGCACTCCTCTAATCCCAGCACCTAGAGGAGGCAGAGGCAGGTAGATCTTTGTGAGTTTGAAACCAGCCTGGTCTGCATTGAGAGCTAAGGCTACATAGTGAGACCCTGTCTCCAAAAAAAGTGTGTGTGTGTGTGTGTGTGTGTGTGTGTGTGTGTGTGTGTTGGAAAGTGGGAGAGGTGGACTGCAGAGATGGCTTAGTGGTTAAGAGCACCTGTTCTTACAGAGGACCCAAGTTTGGTTCCCAGCATCCAAGTGGTGGCTCACAACTATCTGTAACTCCAGTTCCAGGGGATCCGACACCCTCTTCTGACCTCCATGGGTACCAGGCATGAACATAGTACACATATATGCATGTAGGTCAAACACTCATACACACAGAAATAAATTTTCTTAACAAGTGGGCAGGAGGAGAGGCTGGAAAAAGTATCTCAGTAGTAGAGTGCCTGCCTAGCATGTCTAAAGCCCTAGGTAAATAGTGCAGCTACGGGGAAGAGCGGAGAGTAAGCACTTTCATTTTCATTTTCCTGGTTACCTGGCTGCCATTGAGGGCTTGCAAGAGCAAGGCCAGGTCCCCCGGGTGGTCAGTCCTCATCCAGAGGATAGCTTGAAGGCTGGCCAGGCAGTGTAAGGTAGGTAGCAGCTCCGGCAGAAGGGAGGAAGCAGAAAGGACAGAGTGCCACAGCTCCTGGAGTCCCTGCTGTGACTTTGGCTCCAGCTGATTCTGGGTCTCCATCACTGTAGAACACACACACACACACACACACACACACACACACACACACACATATATCCATCTCTTATCTCCCCACACCCTCTGGTTTTTCCTTTCTTAAAACTCCCAAAGATTACAATAATACACCTGGTCTGAAGAACACACAGAGGACGAGAAAAGGGCATCTGTCTCAGTGGAGATGACAGGTTTTGTGCCTCTCACCCCCCTACCACATCCCCCTCAAGCCTCGCCCCTAAATCCAGACTGGAACTGCCAGGGGCATGGGAGGCCTTACCTCTCTCTAGGCCCCTTTGAACATCCTTGATAAGGTCTTCAGTGAAACCCTGGGCCAGGCTAGCCCTCAGGATTATATAATTACAGATGACAGTCAGCTCCAAGGGGAGAGCAGGAAGAGCAGCAGGGAGTCCTGGAGCGACAGATGGTGGTCTCACAGGCTGTCCCGTAAAATATAGCCCAAACGGTTTCCAATCCAGAGAGCAACCCCACTCCAACCAAGATGCCTTCAATAAGGAATTCATCTTTTGTTCAGAAACTTGGAAAGAACAAGAAGTTCTTGAAATCTCCTGAAAAAAAATCACTTCTTCAAATGTTGCAGTGTGTTTGTGTGTGTGTGTGTGTGTGTGTGTGTGTGTGTAAGGTGAGGGGGAATTCACCTATTGAAAGACAATTCCACCGGTCTCTTAGTGCTTTAAACAGTGTAGAGAAAAGATTAATAGAATCTAGGGTAAACATCAGAATGCATAGTTATTTTCCATAAGTACTTAGACTTTAAGAAATCATTGTGGAAAACAGTGATAGTTTTCTGTTATCTAGAGAGCTGTCTTTCTGAAGCAGCTTTACAGCCTTTGCATGACTTTGGTCACAATACAGTCCTGGCACACCTGGAGCATCTAGAATTATTGGGTACTGCAAACAATACACAATAAGAGTTAAAGTGATGCTTTCCTTCAGAAGAACACGCAGGGGCTTTGGTATGAGGAACTTGTTTTACCCAAAAAGCATCTTTTGTGTAACAGTCAACAAATAGGTCTTTGCACACAGCTGTTGGAGGTTCAGTCCACCAGAGGCTGGACCTCCCTGCTGCAAAGAGCCTAAAATTTATCTTGGAGTGACCTTTCTTTGATCGTCCGCACAATGCAGAACACCCGACAAAACAGGACTCCTAAACCCTCAGAATAATCACCTCAAACCCAGAACCGCTGCTGAGGAGAGGAAATGAGCCTCCTGGAAGCTCTGTCTTACCTTGCAAAGCGAGGAGGAGCTCCCTAAACCCTTCCAGTGTGTCTTGAGCCAACTGCTGTCGCCTCAAAGACGGACGAGAATCCCCAGTCAGCTGCTGAAATTAGGAGGGGACCGCTGAGGATCAGTCCTTCTCCCTCGTAGCCGAGACAAGGGTGGGACACATTTTCCAGTCACTTCTGGTTCTTTGGACAGAGATCAAGCTCTGCTCCTTCCCCCAGGCTTAGGGTGAAATCATTGCAAACCCGCCTTCTGGGATCTTGAGGATACAAGGCGAGGGTCCCAGAACCATCTTACCCTAGTCTGTCCAACGAGCCAGTCATTCTTTTCCCTCCACAGGTCCAGGCTACTAGAAGATGTTTGGGGGAGGGCTGGAATGATCTGGCTGCACATTGTCGCCGAGGTTGAGCCCCGTTACCCGAAGAGGTCTTCTGGTGGGTGATGCTGGTCCCGCCGACGCCTTCACCCAGGCCGCGAGGTGGGTGCGCACTTCGGTGCGGCACCAGACGCCCCTCTGGGTCTCAGCCGGCGGGCTCTCGGTGGCCAGAAGCTCAACACGCTCTTCCCGCCGCCGCCCACCGCGGCTCTGGTTGGCCAGGCTGCAAAACTCTCGGCCACGGTTGGTTGTCTTCAAGAGTCGGTTCCCGCGGGAAACTGGAAAGAGACCCGGAACAAGGAGGTGGGAAGACAGGCCAGCCACAGGCCAGGGACAGACTGTTGGCCTTCGCGTGGGCCAGTAGTGAGACTAAGTTAGCGGGAGCGGGTGTTGGCACCAGAGTCTCTGGCTCCGCTCTGCCCCTGAACCAACGGCAGCCCAGCTTTTCCCCTCCGTGGCAGGCTGGCCCGCGCGGTGCCTGCTGGGGGTTGTAGTACTGTGGAGAGCGCCCAAGAAAAGATTTCCCCCACCCCCACCTCCACTCACTCCCCCATCCCCCTGCAAAAGGAAAATGTCTCCTAAAAGCTAGGGACAGGGGATTGACGCCCTTAGTAATCTTCCCATCCTTTCTTTTTGAGCAAAAAGCCAGGGGAATCGGACATCCCTACGCAGAAAGAAAGAAGAGAAAAGTACTTGACTCAGTGTATGTAAACATCAATTCAAAACGATTCACAGAAGAAATACAAAAGCCCCAAATATAAAGCTTAGAAAACAAGAAATCACCTTCATGGGTTTAACAAGTTTTGGTTTTGCTTCGTTATTGTTATTTTTGAAGATTTGTTTTTGTTTTTTAATTATATGTGTGTGTGGGTGGGTGGGTAGGTGAGGTGGCCAGAGGTGTCCAATGCCTTGTACCTGAGTTTAAGGCCTGAGCCGCCTGACATGTGTACTGGGAATGAACTCGAACACAAGCCTGCAAGAGCACAATGTACTCTTAACCCGGAGCCATCTGTCCAGCCCAATGTTATTTTTGAGAGAGTCTCACCATGTAATCCTGGCTGGCCTGGTACTGGCTTTGCAACCACCAACTAGTGGTAGTCCTCCTGCCTCAGTCTCTCAAGTGCTGGGATTACCAAAACCAAAAAAGCTGCCAGACTCAAAGTCTCACCTCATTACTTCCTGTGCATTTCTCTACCCATTTTCTGGGCTCCCTCTCAGTCTCTATGGCTACTTCCTGTCAACTAGTCGCTGGCTCCGCCTCTTGGCCCAAGGTTGATTTTATTTAATAAATGCAATCTTTGGGTTCACAGTGTGATCAAATATCCCTCAACACTCTGCCTTATTCCTTTAGACCAGTGGTTTCTCAACCTGTGGATCTCCACAGGTGGGATGACTCATTCACAGGGGTCACCATCATAAAACAGATATTTATTTACATTTCGATTCATAACAGTAGCAAAACTACAGTTATGAAGTAGCAAAGAAATAATTCTATGGGGAGGAGGGGAGTTTCACCACAACATGAGGAACTACATTAAATGGTCGCAGCATTAGAAAGGTTGAGAACCACTCACCTGGATCAGATAGTTTCTGATCCAGAAATTGGCTGTTTGGCTAGACTGCCATGGTTAGGAGGAGAGTGCTTATTGGGCACAGAGTTTCTTTGAGGGGATGAACTGTTCTGGAACTGATAGTTGTCATCTGTGCTAATTATACAATTATGACCATTGAAGGCTACACTTTTTTTGGTCTTTTGAGAGTCGTCTCACTCTGTGGCCCTGGGTGGCCTACAACTTGCTCTGACAACCCAGTGGCCTTTAAACGTGTGGCAGCTGTCCTGCTTCTGACTCCTGTTTGCTGGGATTATACACTTTTTGTAGACTTATTTATTTAATGTATTTATGTATCTTATGTACCGTCTGCCTGCCAGAAGAGGGCATTAAATCCCATTACAGAAATGGTTGTCAACTGCCATGTGGTCCCTGGGAAATGAACTTAGGACCTTTGGAATAACAGTCAGTACTCTTAACCACGGAGCCATCTCTCCAGCCTGAAATTTTATTTTCTTGACATTTTATTTTTCCTGGAGGTTTTGTTCTACTTATTGATTTGGTCATGGGGACTGTACATGTGTGGAGGTCAGAGGACAACTTGTGAGAGTCAGTACCAGGGATCAAACTCAGTCTTTACCTGTTAAACCACCTCTCCACCATCCCCACCACCCCCACACACACACCTTAAAAAAGTACATACTTCCAAATGGTGAATTTCGTAGTCATGATAGTACATGCCTATAATGCTAGCACTCAGGATGGTGAAGTAGGGGAATCAGGAGTTCCAGGCCATCATGGGTTATATAATGAGATATTATTTTTTTTAAAGTTAATTTTACTGTCTTAATTTGTTTGTTTGGTAACAGGGTCTCACCAGATAGCCCTGGTTGGCCTGAAACTCACCTTGTAGACCCAGGCTAGCCTGGAACTCAGAGAGACACTCTTGCCTCTGTCTCCTGGGTGCTAGGGTTAAAGGTGTGTGTCACACCTGGCTTTATCTCAACCTTTAAAAAGAATGAATAAACATTATGCTGAGAGACTTTGGTCCCAAAAGATCATGTGTTAGAGGAGTTTATTCCGAGGAAATGTCGAAATGCCCACAGCAGGCAGATATAGACAGAAAGCAGGTTAAGGAAGGGGGTGTGGCAGCACATGGCTGCAGTTCCACTATCTAGGAGGAAGAGACAGAGACAGGAGGATCCAGAGTTCAAAGCCAGCTTTAGCTATACTTTTTTCATCTGATCTAAACTAAGGTTTGATGGCCATTAACAATTTGAACATTTTTTGGCTGTCTACCACAGTAGTGAATGCTTTTATCTCATAACTATTATTTAACTTTTCTCCTACTCACTAAGGCTCCTGATGTCCTATTGTTGATTCTTTTTAATTCAAATTTTTATGTGTTTGTGCCTGAGTGTACATGCATGTACCATGAGCATGCAAGAGCCTATAGGAGTCAGAAGAGGGTGCTGGATCCCCTGGAGCTAAAGTTACAGGTGGTTGTGATCAGTCATGTGGATGCTGGGAATCAGACAGCGAGTGCTCTTGATGGCTGAGACATCTCTCCAGCTCCAGTTGTTGAGTTTTTCTTCTCTTTCTCAGAGAGAGTCTCATGTAGTCCATACTGGCTTCCAGCAAAGTATGTAGCTGAGGACATCCTTGACCTCTTGATGATCTTGCTAGACGGTCCAAGTACTGGGACCCAGGAGTGTGCCACTGTCTTAGTTAGTGTTTTATTGCTGTGAAGAGACACTATGACCACGGCAACTCTTTTTTTTTTTTTTTTTTTTTTTGGTTTTTAGAGACAGGGTTTCTCTGTGTAGCCCTGGCTGTCCTGGAACTCACTCTGTAGACCAGGCTGGCCTCAAACTCACAGAGATCCACCTGCCTCTGCCTCCCAAGTGCTGGGATTAAAGGCGTGCGCCACCACTGCCGGTGACAGCAACTCTTATGGAGAAAACATTTAATGGGATGGCTCACAGTTTCAGAGGTTCAATCCATTATCATCATGATGGGGAGCATGGCAGCATGCAGGCAGACATGATGCTGGAGCTGAGAGTGCTACATCTTGCAGACAACAGGAAGCCAACTGACTGTCACACTGAGGGAAGCTTGAGCAAAAGAGACCTCAAAAGCCTGCCCTCAGTGGCACACTTCCTCCAACAAGGCCACACCTTCTAATAGTGCCACTCCCTTTAGGAGCCTTTTTTTTTTTTTTTTTTTTTTCAAATCATGGCAGCCACTATACCTAGCTGTCCCAGTTTTAACATCTGTCCATCTGCCACACAACAGTCCATCTCCTCCTGACGGGAACACTTGAATGCAGTCCCAGTCCTTCTCTCCAGAGCCTCTTCTCAAGTCCACAAATGGACATTTTTCAGGACAATCTCACACTTTAAACTTGACATATGAGTGGTGGGATAAGCAGAGGCACAGGATGGACATAAAAGAAAATCATTAGCCAGGCGTGGTGACACATACCTTTATTCTCAACACTGGCAGGCAGAGGCAGGTGGGTCTCTGTGAGTTGAGGCCAGCCTAGTCTACATATTGAGTTCCAAGCCGGCTACAGGTACATAGTGAGATTATTTTTTAAAAAAGAAAAAAGAAGCATTACATTCATTCGATTTTGGCTCTAACTTGGGAATAATCAATAGGCAAGTAGATGAGATAAAGGTAGCACGGGCTGACAGACTAGAGAGAGGCTTCCACAGTTGTGAAGGGAAAGGGTACCAGAGGTGGAAGGAAGGCTGCAAACACAGAAGTCTGTGCTTCCTGATTCTGCGCTTGTCTTCTCTGCTATTAGTTACAGCACACAATGACCCAAACCAAACAACCAAGGAGGAAGGCAGGACCAATGGGATAACCACGGCATTCGGGAAGAAGTCAGAGAACCCAGACAGCCTCTTGCCAAGGAGTTCTCAGGTCCAGCAAGCCCCGCCTAAGATCACATATCTAATCGTGCTTGGTGAGAAGAGAGACTGACTTGGCCAGCTCCTCCACATCTTAGATACACACATTTACATTGCTATTTTATTCCACTTTGGTGACTGCCCCTGTAGTCCATCAGGTGCATCCAATAAGGAGCTAGGGCTCAGGCTCCACGGTGATTCTGAATTATAAAACGATGAAGTCCTGGTAAGCAGCCTCCGGTGACACGGTGGTAAGAGGTATGTCTGAGTCTCTCTTGCAGAATATCCAGCACTAGTATAGGTCAGGCCAGATGATTCTCCAGCTCTCTCCATGGCCAGGTGCCAACATGCAGAGCCTGGGCTACCTCTGCTGAGCCAGAACTAGTCTTCGGAACCAGGAACTCACGGCACCATCCACTCGCATCACCAAAGCTATGCCCAGGAGAAGTCCCACACTGCTCACAATGAAACCTACGGCTTCAAAAATGAACCTGTGAAGAAAGACGGAGTATTTCAGGACACCGGTGAAAAGTCTAATGCCTTTCCCTAAAGAGGCCAAACCTTGTCGACCTGACCTAGGATAGCCATAGTTTTCTCAAAGTCTCTCCCTCCACATCACCTCTTCTCAAGCAAACCCACTTACTTGGGGGCAAACACCTTCCAGACCATGAGATGCCTTCGGAGGATGGACGCGGCCAAGGCACAGGCTAGAATCTAAGGGAAGAGGGGCGGGCAGTTACTTTGGAGGAAGCAAGGCAGAGGAGGAAAGCAGTACGTACCACTGGAAGACACCCTGGGTTGGGAGTTAGGAAACCCGATTCTTGTCCTGGTCCAACCACTGACTCATGTGAACTTGGGGAAGTCACTATCCATCTGTAATGCTGACATTCACGCTTTGCCTTCCATCAGAGGGAGACATCAGCAACCCATCTCTGCCTCTGATGGAAAAGAATCCTGGCCATAACCACAGCGTTTCCAGTGTGTCTGAAATGCAGGGCCCAGATCTATACAGCAGGGAAGAAAGGATCCAGGACTGGACTAAGAAAACCCAGCCCAGGTCTCAAATCTGCCACTGGAGGTCTGAATTTGAGCAATCACTTCACTTATATGAACCTCCATCAAGGATCTTTCCCAAGGTATCTGAAACTTGGGTTGGGGATTTAGCTCAGTGGTAGAGCGCTTGCCTAGCAAGCGCAAGGCCCTGGGTTCGATCCTTAGCTCAAAAAAAAAAAAAGTAGATATCACATTCCAAGGTATCTGAAACTAAGAAAAAGTGTAATAAAAAAAAAATGAGGGAAAGGTCATCAGCTCTACCATGGCTCCCCTGCACCCACCTGAACTCCAAGGACAAAGAGGTACTTGAGGCCCAGCTGCAACAGGGCTGCATTGAAGTGATGCGGAGCATCTCGGAGGCGCATCTCCATCAGTGGCTCCTCTTTCTCCTCCTCAGGCCTGACTCTGGCCTCAGCTTCACTCCCTGGAAGCTGCTGCCTCTTCCTTGGCCCTTGACTCTCACATAGGAAGGGCCAGAGCAGGAGCAGTGGGCAACCTACTGCCTCCGGAAGGACAGGGCTGGCATCAAGGGAGGACCCTGGGACCAGTCCAACCTGGTCCCCAACCACCCTAGTTGGCTCAGGCTGCAAAGAGCTTAGGGCCAAGGGATTGCTAAGAGCCAACATCCCTTCCAGATCCAAAGTTTTCCTTTCTTTCCACAAAGCTGGATCAACAGAAGTTAGGAGGTAAAGCAAAGAGGTACCTGCAAAGAGGATGTGGGAGGCAAAGGTGTTAGCTCCCACTAGCAAAGCAGGCACCCAGGTAGAAGAGCCATGACCTTCTGGGAATCCCACGAAGGCTGCGTGCCAATGGATGGCTGAAAAGACAGGCTGGTGGCCAGTGGAGTAGAAGGTTTGGGTGGCCAAAAGGGCCCACGCTGAGACTGCCTGCCACAGCACAGTAAAAGGACCTAGAAGAAAAGATATACTTCTTTACAATGACATCTCGTCCCCCAACCTACAGCCTTCTCTTCTGGGACCATAGCTCCTAGGACTTGAGCAAATTTTTGCACACAGTCGAATGCGACCTCAACCTTCTTTACAGTCAATACTGCTATTCTAATTGCCTCGGTGCTACAAGTTAAAACATGAGACCACAGTGTTCAATTTTTCTTTCTTTCTCACAAAGAGCTCACTATGCCATAATTTATTCATACTGTAGCACTTTTGTAACTGAAAAATCAGGGAATGTGCTCACGGGGAGTCAGTGTTTCTCTAAGAAGTGAATCCCGAAGTCCCTATCTCTCATCTCCAAGGGCTGGGGCGGAGGGCGGGGGAGGGGACTAATTTGGTGATGGCAGATAACGGAGGACATCGGGAAGACTTTCCCAACTGCAGGGACAGGAGACTGTATGTCAAAGTGAGAAACACGGGCCTCAAGACAAGATGCATCAGGGCTAAGGTCCGTGTTTACCAGTGGTGGTGACTGAGGTCCCAGCAGCAAGCAGATGCAGGAGAAGGAAGCTCTGCAGGAACAGGAGCAGGAACACAAGGCTGACTCGCTCTACATGCAACAGTAGAAGCGGGAAGGCCAAGAGGATGAGGGCTGTGACCATGGCAGCTGAGTAGACACTTCCCAACTGATATGCAGCCACAGTCACAGGACCCTGAGCTCGGGTCCTCTCTAGCCGGCCCTGGAACTCTTCCTGCATGTGGCGGTAGATTTGTGGGACCACATACTCTAGGTCAGCCTGAGAGGTAGGGGGACCTGAGAAGGGAGTGAGGATAGTCCTGGTCCTTGAAGCACCAGCCCCAGCCTTCACCAGCACTGTCACGGGTCTCCACAGCAGCAGCATGAGCCCCGAGGCAGCCAGCCCCACCACAGCCCGCGGCAGCACAGCTGATGCCCCGGCAACCAGGGCCCGGAGACGCGGTGGTGCTTCATCTGCCCCCGATGCCAATGCCCAGTAGGCGGCCGTGCCTAGTGCCATGAGGGGCAACCCCCAGCGCACAAAGAGCACGGAAGGCTCGGGACTCTTGAGATTACCATAGCGGCGAAGCCACAGGCGCACAACAACCAACAGAGCCACCAGCGCCCCCACACAAGCTCCGTACCACAAATTCTTGGCTCGACCGCCCACCATAGATGCCAAAGGACTCAGCCAGGGAGAGGAGTGGCAAGCAGGCGTCTCTTCAGGGCAGCGGTGAAAAAGCCCAGCTAGCCTTGTACATAAAAGCAACCCAATTCCAAGCCTCAGGGCATAGGTGCCACTGTGCCGTGGGGGGCCTGTTGGCGCAGAAGAGCCAAGGCGGGAGAGTGTAAGCAGTTTAGGTGGCAGTAGCTGGCCCTCCCAGTGAAGATGGGCAACCAGGAACAGGATGAGAGAGCCCAAAAGGAAGGGAGCGGCCCTGGCCTCAGCAACCACAAAACTATCAGAGAAGAAGGTGGCCAAGCGGAGGAACAGGAGTAACAGGACAGGTGTAGGGACAGGAAGCAGGGGTACCGGGGGCCTGCTGGACGGGGCCCAGCTAACCCAAACTTTCCACAGAAAAGGGAGGAGAGAACCTGCTGCGGCTACAGCTCCTAGAACCACCGAATCCACCTTTGACCCTGTCGTTACCAAGAGTCCAGCATACAGTATGGCCCAAGTTAGGCCCCAGGCTACAGGTATTAGCAGTAGCGGGCGGAAGAGAAAGCCTGGGGATACTGCCAACTGGGATGCAAGCAGGCAGAGAAAGCAGGCAGCAGCCAAGAGAGCGGCACCCCCTGCCATTCGGACCAGAGAGAAACGGGCCCAAGACTCGATGCACAGGGCGCGAGCTCCCCGCAGGAACTGCTGCAACTCAGCAACCAAAGTCTTCAGTGATGCCTCAGCCTCTTGGGGCTGCTGCAGGAGCTGTTGGTAGCTAGCAGAGGCCTTGGAGAAGAGCTTCTGCAGCTGATGAAGCTCTTTATCGTGCAGATCCTGAGTAGCAGCTGAGTAAGTATGAAGAAATCGGGACACCTGGCAGGAAAGGTCAGACAAACAGAAACAGGTCAGAGAGAGAAACTGGGGCAGAGGTAAGGACAGATGTTATACAAAGGTACCTGGAAACTAGGGCTCAAATTCTGTCCAGGATAGGAGAAGGGAGGATAATGGAAGAAGGGCACGGCCATGCTATGGCAGGGAAGTGAAGACTGAGCAATGGGGTGGTCCTTGTGCTTAATCACACACAGGTCTAGTCCTTTTACCTACCTGCTGGGCATTGATGTGGAGAGCTGAGACCTGGGCTAGAGCAGAGGCGTGAGGATGGGAGTCACTGCCACCGGAGAATAGCTCAGCCATCACTTCCCCGATGTTCCCAAATGGGATGGGCAGGCCTAGCAACAGTGCCAGTGTGGGCACAAGGCTGACTTGAGGAATAACCTCTGGCTCCTAGAAGGAAGGGAAGAACAGTTATCAGTGTATTCACCAGGCCTAGGTAAGAATAGGGGGAGGGAGTGTCCGGAGTGATGGTTCAGTGGGTGAGAGCATTTGCTGCATAGACATAAGGACCTGAGTTTGGATCACAGAATCCATGGAGAGAGCTGGGCGTGACCACGCATGCCTGTAACCTAGTGCCACGGCGGGCAGAGCCAGGATTTCTGGCCACCAGGATAGTTCCAAGTTCAGTGAGAGACCCTCTTTCAGCAGGATAAGGTGGAGAGTCACAGAGCAGAACTCCCAACATCCTCTGGCCTCCTTGCACACATGAGTGTGCATACCAGCACACACAGTGAATGCGCGCGCGCACGCACAAACTAAGCGAGAGTGGAGCCAGATCAGGTTTTGGGTAGCCTAAAATAAAGGGATCACAGTGTGGGGGACCGGAAGAGGTACAAGCCAGGCCTCACCTCTGGTGGGGTACTAGGGAAGAGGGCTGTGCGGCTGTACAGGAACAGTGCAGCGGAGACCTCCAGTTCACTGTCTCCTCCATGGTCCCCATTCACGGTCATCCCATGGTCACCAGCTACCACCAGCAGTGTGTCATTCTCCAGACGTTCCATGAGTCCCCTGAGGGCCAACAAATGTGTCAGAGGAGAGAGAGAGAGAGAGCAAGATTCTTCTCAGAGCTTTTGTAGGGCAAAAGACATGGTCAATAAGACAAAAAGACAGCCTACAGAATGGGAAAAGACCTTCACCAACCCCACATCTGACAGGGGGCTGATCTCCAAAGTATATAAAGAACTCAAGAAACTAGACATCAAAATACTGAACAATCCAATTAAAAAATGGGCTACAGAGCTAAACAGAGAATTCTCAAAAGAAGAATCACAAATGGCTGAAAGACATTTAAAGAAATGCTCAACATCCTTAATCATCAGAGAAATGCAAATCAAAACGACTCTGAGATACCACCTTACACCTGTCAGAATGGCTATGATCAAAAACACTAATGACAGTCTATGTTGGAGAGGATGTGGAGCAAAGGGAACACTCCTCCACTGTTGGTGGGAATGCAAACTTGTACAACCATTGTGGAAATCAGTATGGCGGTATCTCAGAAAATTGGGAATCAATCTACTGCAAGACACAGCCATACAACTCTTGGGCATATACCCAAGGAATGCTCAATCATGCCACAAAGATACATGCTCAACTATGTTCATAGCAGCATTATTCATAATAGCCAGAACCTGGAAACAACCTAGATGCCTGACAACTGAAGAATGGATTAAGAAAATGTGGTACATATACACAATGGAGTACTACTCAGCAGAGAAAAACAATGACAGCATGAAATTTGCAGGCAAATGGATGGAACTAGAAAGTATCATCCTGAGTGAGGTAACCCAAACCCAGAAGGACAAACATGGTATGTACTCACTCATAAATGGATTCTAGATATAAAGCAAAGAACAATCAGACTGCAACCCACAGAACCAGGGAGGCTATATAGCAGGGGGGACCCTAGGATGACTGTGGCTTATAATAAGTTTTGGTTTTACTCAATCACTGGGCAAGCCTCAATGAAATATTTCACTATTAGGATAAGAATTTATACTGTATCAAGCTGATAATAGAAAAATAAATTTTAAAAAAGTGAAAAAAAAAAAAGATTCTTCTCAGGGGCCCATTCACCCCCCCCACCACTGACTTCCATTAACAGGGCCCAAACCTCTGTCAAAAAGATACCTCTTCAGTTATAACCCTGCAGCCCAGAGCTACACACCAAGCTATTCAAAACGGATGGTGCCCCTAGGTTTTGGGGAAAAGGCCCATATAAAATAATTCAGAGCCAGGGCATAGTAGTGCATGCCTTTAATCCCAGGACTTGGAAGCAACCAGACGCAGGTGGATGTCTGTGAGTTTGAGTCCAGCCTGGTCTGGTTTATATTGCAAGTTCCAGGTCAGCCAGAGCTACATAGCTACATAATGAAACACTTTCAAAATACATACATACATACATATACACATACATACATATACATATGTACGTACGTAGATTTCATCCAGAAAAGAGGCTTCAAATAAGGTTTTTGGTTTTTTTTGTTTTGTTTTGTTGTTTTTTTTCTCATAGAATCCTATGTCCTGAGATTCTCAAACATAAACTCATTCCCCCAGCCAGAATCCCACACTCACTGGATCACCTGGTCCATCTGGCTAAGTTTCTTGGCCATTTCAGGGTGGTGAGGCCCATGCTTGTGACCACAATGATCCACACCCAGGAAGTGGGCAATCAGCACGTCCCATGAACCACTGTCCACTGTGGAAGGGAGAACACTGAGCACAGGGCAGCAGAACCTACTCCTCACCCCAAGCCAGGCCTTGACATTCCTCTATGCCCAGGGATCCAACCACAGGCTCTGCCACACCCACAATCTGTACACACCCTCCCCGACTCCCAGGGTGGGTAGGCACAACATGCTTTCCCCATGCTCACTGGTAGGGTAGAGATGTTCCAGGATGCCATTGTCCACTGTGTGGAGGTCTCTGACATTGAAGGACGAGAAGAAGAAAGCTTGGGAAAAAGCTCCAGGGAAAAGGTCTTTCCAGGTATCATCTCCCATGAAAACTATACGCTTACCTGGAGAGACAAGAGGGGAATCAGAGCAAATCTTGTTCATGTGAGAACCAGAGCAGGGGATATTATGACAGAAGTCTCTAAAAAAAAACCAACAAAGAGCAGGTGAGACATCTCTACGGGTCAAAGTGCTTGCCACCAAGCCTGACAACTTGATTTCAATACTCAGAACCCACACAGTGGAAAAGGAGAAAATCAACTTCTAAAGTTGTCCTTTTACTTCCACACATGTACCATGGCATGTGCACTTGCACATATACACTATGTGTGTGTGTGTGTGTGTGTGTGTGTGTGTGTGTGTGTGTATACACATATCCAATAGGAATCTCAACCACACATCCCCAAGCATAGGAATTCATTCAGCATCACCTAAAATTTCCCATCAAGCTTTCTCTGATAACCACATTCCCTCTAGACCTATCACTTCCATTCCTACAAAATGATCCGCTACTCCTTGGTCCCTAGGGTATCTGCTGACATGTATGTTTTTTTGTTTTGAGACAGGTCTCACTATATATATACACCAGGCTAATCTGGAACTCAGAGATCCTCTTGCCTCTGCCTCCTGAGTGCTGGGATTAAAGGCGTGCACCATGCTCTGCCCTTGGCCTACTTTTTTTCATAAGTAGTCAGTGAACACGACTTGGATACTTCGATTCTTTTCTCCACACTTGCAAGCCAAGACACCTGTCTTCATTTCTTCCTTAATTGGCGCTCCCAAGAGTTAAACATTTTGTGCACATTAGAAGCTTCATCAAGGACAAAAATCTCTTGAGCTTTCCACAAGCAAGGTCCCATCTATTTCTACTCCCCAGTTTCCCTACACCATAGTCAAACACAGAGCTGGGTACCCTAAGTCCTGGCCCCGTAACTTCTGAAAGCCCAGGTACGCCTGGCTTCCAAAGGAGTCCATACTGACCTGAACTGGTGAGCTGCTTAATGAGATTATCTTCCACTATAGCATGGCTGGCAAAGTTACTGCCAGCATCAATAAAGGTAGGCAGTGAACCAGTGGTGAGAGCCTTGAGACGCTGCATGGTGGTCGTGGGGGGATCCACCTGAGATCGGTATAGCCGGGCATGGTGGGGTTGAATCTCTAGGATCCTCTGCAAAGAGCCTAATTTTCCCAGAAAAGGCACGGAGACAGGAGGTTCCCCAGGTACATGTGAGCGCTGGGGCTGGGCAAAGTCAAATCGCAGAGCATCTATCAGCACCAACACAAGCCTGGAGAACCGAGAAGGCATCCAGCAGGCCCCAGGCTTTCCTTGGCTCCCCCATGGCAGGGAACCAGGGCCTGGGAGCTCTTGGCAGCTGCTTTGGTTGGTGAGCTCCAAACGGGTGAGAAGGAAGCCACTGGTGAAGAGTGCAATGCCGGCGTAGAAAAGAAAACAGACCCAGGCTAAGAAGAGGAGCACGGGGACCTTCTGCATCCTGGTAGAGAAGAGGAAAATTTTCGTTGTGGTGCAACAAAAAGATTGGACATTTTGGGCCTCAAAACAATGCCCAATAACAACCACTTACTGCTATAAAACTTCAGGATGTAAACAACTCATAGCCAGCTGTTTCTACAAGTTATACCATCTGAGGGAGAGACGCTGAAACTCTGGATCTCAACCTGGAGCCCCCGCTACACCTACTGATTCAGGCTCTGGACGTGAGCACAGCAACCTGTGCATATACAAGCCTGCTGTCAAACCACAGTCTAGGATGACTATTCCAAACGGCAGGTAGGTTGTTCTCTGTCGGCTCATTTCAATGACTATCTCAACATTCCTAGGGTGACAATAGGTAAGAGCCACACGGAAAATCGGAGAGAGTAAACGGCGCCGCCTGGCGGGGACCGAGGAGACGAGGGGGAGGAGTCACGCTCCGCTTCCGGGCGACCAGGATCCACAGAAAGCCAGAGGAACGGCGTCCCCAGGAACCCCGTATAGATCCCGTCGAGCTAAGGTGGGATCCAGGAGTCCCGGCGGCTCTGTCTCCTCCGGGGGGAACCCGGCCAACACGTGGGCATGCTCCCTCCGGTGCTGGGCACCCCGGCAGCAAGCTGAGGCACCTGTGCTAGGGGTGACGGTAATAGAGGGTTCTCGGGAGACCTTGGCTCACCTGGATCCGCGCCCGGAAGTGCGGTGGCGGTGCCTGCAGCCTGACACCACAGAGGTGTGCACGTCTGACAGAGCGCCCTACCAGGAGATTCGTCGCCACCTGCCGGCACCAGGGTGGAAGTTCAACAAGGAACGTAGGGCTGGCAAGTTTGCTGGGAGATTCAGTTAACTCAGAAATGGAGGCAAAGCACTAATCTAAGAGTTGGGAGGACGACCGAGTGTGTACATACACATGAAAGAAAAAAGTTCAGGGATCACTGTCTGTTTCTTTAAAATATGTATTTATGTGTATGTGTGTTTTGTGTACCTGAGTGTATTTGTGTAGCAAATGCATTTAGTGCTGCAATTGCTCTTAACCACTAAGCCATCTTTCCAGATTCACTGTCCATTTTTTGACACCAGGTCTATTATGTAGCTCTAGCTGTCCTGGAACTTGTTATGTAGACCAGTCCAGCCTCAAACTCACAGAGATCCACCTGCCTCTGCCTCCTGAGTGCTGGAACTAAAGGCGTGGGCCACCTGGCCTTCACTGTCCGTTTTTTGTTAGAACTAAAAGCATGGCTTCTGGAGTCAAATTTGACTAGAGCCTTTGCTCTGTCAGCAGTTCATCACTGGGCATGGTCACCCGTAAAATAACACTGGGCTGGGGAGATGGCTCAGCAATTAAAGTGCTTGCCACATAATCATAAAGACTACAGTTTGAATTCCCAGAAACCCACTTAAAGGCTGGGTGAGCATGTGGCCCAGTAATCCAGTCCCAACAGGGTATTGCCAGATTGTGGCTAGCTAGACTATTCATATTGTCAAGCTCTGAGTTTGATTGCCAGATCCTACTTCAATGAGTGAGGTGGAAAAAAGATGGAGGATTATTCCTGGCATCACACACACACACACACACAGATACATACACATGAGACATGGAAAAGGAAAAAACTTTTTTTCTCCTCTGTGTTTAGCTGGTTCCAGTTGATAGCATTCATCATTGCTCTCAAAACTGTTAGCTGAATCTTAAATATACATTAATAGGGGCTGGAAAGATGCCTCAGTGGTTAAGATCATATACACATAGCCAATAAACACATAGAAAGATTCTCAACATCATTAGCTATCTGGGAGGTGCTAGAATTAGCACTTTAAATGTATTAGTTTGGACTGTGGATGTAGCTCAGCACTACAGTACTTGACTGGCATCTCTGGGTTCAATCCCTAGCACGCCAAAGAAAACAACAGCTGGAATGGTAGCTCACGCTTACAATCCCAGGACTAAGGATTGCCACAAGCTCGAGGCCAGCCGGTGCCAACACAGAGACCCACACAAGGAGTAAGAAAGATGATTACAAGTATTAGCAAGGATGTGCAGAAGCGGGAACTTCCACACAAGTGGGGACTGTAAGATGGCACAGCAATGTTGGAAAGCAGCTTCTCAAAAGGTTTAGCTGCTCTATTGCCCAGAAATTCCACGCTTGCATGCTGGGGATGTCTTTCTGTATGCTGTGAATGTGTTGCTCTGATTGGCCAGTAGCCAGGCAGTAAGTATAGTATAGGCGGGATAAGCAGAGAGGAGGATTCTGGGAAGTGGAAGCCTGAGTCAGGAGACGCTGCCAGCAGCCGCCATGAGAAGTAAGATGTAAAGTACCAGTAAACCACAAGCCATGTGGCAACTTACAGATTAATAGAAATGGGTTAATTTAAGATATAAGAACTAGATAGCAAGAAACCTGCCATTGCCATACAGTTTATAAGTAACATAAGTCTCTGTGTGTTTACTTGGACTGAGTGGCTGCAGGAGCCAGGTGGACACAGGAAAACTCCAGCTACACCTACACAGATACCCAGGTGTGATGCATAATGTTAACTGTCAACTTGACAGACTCTAAAATCACCTGGGAGATGGGCTTCTGGACATGCCTACTGTAGGGGTTATCTTGGTTATGTTAGTTGAGGTGGGAAGACATGTCCACTGTGGATGGCACCATTCCTTAGGCAGGAGACATGAATGGAATAAAGGAGTGAGCTGAGTGATAATAAGCATTCAATGAATGCCTACTCTCATTGTTCTCTTCTGATTACAGATGTAATGTGGCCAGCTGCTTCAAGTTTTTCTAAGTTTATTTTTAGTTATGTGTGTTTGTGTGTGAGTATGTGCATGTGAGTGCAGGTGCATTATGGAGGTTGGAGTGTTGGATTCTGATGGAGCTGGAGTTATATAAGGTTGCAGTTTCCCTGATGTGGATGCTGGGAAATGAACTCTGGTCTTCTCCAAGAGCAGTACATGCTCTTTTTTTTTTTTTTTTTTTTTTAAAGATTTATTTTATTTATTATGTATACAGAAGAGGGCGCCAGATCTCATTACAGATGGTTGTGAGCCACCATGTGGTTGCTGGGAACTGAACTCAGGACCTCTGGAAGAGCAGTCAGTGCTCTTAACCTCTGAGCCATCTCTCCAGCCCCCAGTACATGCTCTTTACTCTCTCTCTTTTTAATTTAATTTTATGTGCATTGGTATGAGGGTGTCAGATCCCCTGGAACTGGAGTTACAGACAGCTATGAGCTGCCATGTGAAAACTGAAAACTGAAAGCGGGTCCTTTGGAAGAGCAGCTGGTCTCTTAACCACTGAGCCATCTCTCCAGTTCTTACTGCTGTGACTTCCCTACCAGGATGGACTGTAACTTGAAACTGTCTGCTAAATAAACTTTCTCCTTTAGATGTTTTTGCCAGAGCATTTTATCACAGTAACAAAAAGAGAAACTAACACACCAAGATAAATTAAAACATGTCTTAAAAAAAAAAAATACATCTAAAGGGGCTGGAGAGATGGCTCAACAGTTAAGAGCACAGGCTGTTCTTCCAGAGGTCCTGAGTTCAATTCCCAGCACCTACAGGGTGGCTCACAACCATCTATAATGAGATCTGATGCCCTCTTCTGGCCTGCAGACATACATGCAGGCAGAGCATTGTATATAAATAAATAAATTTTAAAAAATGCATCTAAATAAAAACCTATATGTGCCAGGTGGTGGTGGGGAACACCCTTAATCCCAGCACTAGGGAGGCTGAGGCAAGTGGCTTTCTGAGTTTAAGGACAGGCTGGTCTACAGAGCGAGTTCCAGGACAGCCAGGGCTACACAGAGAAACTGTCTCCAAAAACCAAAAATCCAAACAAAACCTATATGTAAACATCCAAAGTAACATCTGGAATTACCAAAAGATAAAAACTCAAATTTCTATTAGTGAATGGATAAACAAAACGTGGTGTTTGCATGCAATAGTGTGCGTAGGGAGGGAAAAAATGCTCTAAAATTGTGCTTACATATAGTCTGTAAATATGTTAAAATTTACTGGATTTACTATTATTATTATAATTATTATTATTATTATTGGTTCTTCTAGACAGGGTTTCTCTGTGTAGCTTTGGAGCCTGTCCTGGAACTCACTTTGTAGACTAGGCTGACCTCAAACTCACAGAGATCCACCTGTCCTTGCCTCCAGAGTGCTGGGATTAAAGGTGGGATTTATTATTTAAATTTTACATTTAAAATGAGAAAGTTAAGCCGGGCGGTGGTGGTGGTGGTGGTGGTGGTGGTGGTGGTGGTGGTGCACGCCTTTAAGCCCAGCACTTGGGAGGCAGAGCCAGGCGGATCTCTGTGAGTTCGAGACCAACCTGGTCTACAGAGCAAGTTCCTGGGACAGCCAGGGCTACACAGAGAAACCCTGTCTCGAAAAAACAAAAAACAAACAAACAAACAAAAAAATGTTATTGTATGTGTGTGTGTGTGTGTGTGTGTGTGCGCGCGCGCGCGCGCCATGGTGTGCATGTGAAAGTTAGAGAAGAACTCTGTGAAATTGGTTCTTTCCTTCCACCCTTTACATGGTTCCAGGAACTAACTCAGGTCATTTGGCTTGCACAGCATGAGGGTGTACCCACTGAGCCTCCTTATCAGCCCCGCTACGACTTCCTATCACTGTCTGCTTCCTTGTATTCCCTACCTGACTTTGTAGTCCGTGAAAGCAGACACCACTGGGGTTCAATTTGGTTGCTGCTGCTTTGAGACAGGGTCTCACTAAGTACTTCAAGCTGGCCTTGAACTCACAATCCTGCTGCTTCAGCCTACCAAGTGCTGGGATTTTAGGTATGTATCACCATGGCCATCCCTTAACTTGTAAACCCAGGTTGGTATCTTAACATTCTACTTGGTACACAGTAGATATTAAATGGTTTTGAATGAACGAGATACACCCTCAGCCCTTCTAGATCTCCAAAGTACCATTCTGCAAAGGTAGTCCTCTTTTACCATGTTTCCCCAAACACCTGCACCACTTTGTGTGTGTGCGCGCGCATACATACAGTGGGCAAACAATGCTCTCCAGCTGCCAGTTCAGTAGACACATGCTTTATACCTCTATAGTGCGGGTTTCCCTTGAAGACAGGATGATTTCATGTCACATGAAGTTCATTCTTGTCATGGAGAATGGGTTCTCCAGGCCTACCTGGACTGAAAGGTGGGAGTGGACAGCCAAAGAAAACAGGAGTGACTTTTCTAACTTCATTCCCCAATCAAAGAGGACAGTTTCCAATTTGCCACTGATAAGTTTATTACATGATTATTAAGTTCAAATAAAAAAATAAAAACTAAAATTTTGGCAGGGAGGCTGGAGCCAGAATCTGAGAGTACTGTTCCCTGCCCCCACTCTCCCTGGCCAAGCCATCTCCTTAACTGAGCTTGACTCTACCCAGTTCTTCAAGACTTGCATCTGTACCCTGGACATCTCTGCTGTTTTCGCTGGAGTTCTGGGCTCCTGGCACTGGGGCTTTGGTGAGAGCCCCATACACACCCATGGCCTGCGGGGAGAGAGAGATCACCATAAGGACACTGCAGAAGCTCTGTCCCAAACTACTAAAAGGGACTACTCAATTCTTCTGTTCCTTTCATTTTCCCTTGTCTTTTTCATCCTGATCTTCCCCTCTTTCTTTCTGAGACAAAGTTGCATTATGAAGCCTAGATAGGCCTCTAACTTGTGAACTTCCTGCATCTCCTCCCGAGTGCTGATATTGCAGGCATGCACCTTCATACCCAGCCCCTTGGTTTTTCTTGTTCCTTCAAGTATTCTAAGCTTTGCACTCAATGATGAGAATCCTACAGACCATCACAACAGGGTGACTCAGGGCACTGACACAGGTATCTACAGGAGCGAATGGAAACTTCATTCTTAGCTAAGCCTGACATTGTTATTGTACGCTTGTCCTCAAAGAGCTCTAACCTGAGCCACCATACTCGTGACGTCGCTGGGATTGGAGGGCAGGAGGACTGTGTTGGAATCCTTGGCAAGCTTGGAGAATGCGTTGACATATTGCTCAGCCACTGTCAGGGAAGCTGCTGCATCTCCATTCTATGGGCACGGGGGATAAAAATCAAAGGTCACAGATTTGGGGAGAGAAGAGAAAGGTCAGGTTCCTGGAAAAGGGGTATATAAATCACAATACAAAGCTCATGTCAACTGGCTTAATGGAGCCCACAATGTCAGGAACTCCCCACAAGGGTAGATGAGCGCAGCCCTTCCATCGTCCGTTCCTATCCCTCACTCCCACCCACCAGCTTCTCACATGTTGAGTCAAAGCCGAAGCCAGGATTCGAATCGCTTCAGCTTTAGCCTTGGCCTTGGCCAGAACTGCACTGGCCTCTCCTGGAAGGAAAAAAAAAAAAAAAGACAGTTTGACCCCTGAAATCAGAGTACTCCAAAGCTCCTGCTTCGGCACTTACCTTTAAAGACCCATGCTGTGTTCCTCCCTCAGCCTCTATGCCACTCACTGCTCACCTGCTGCCTGATTTATCTGTTCAGCCTTTTCTGCTTCGGAGGCCAGAATCTGGGCCTGTTTCTTCCCCTCTGCCACATTGATAGCTGACTCTCGTGTCCCTTCAGACTCTAGAACTGTGGCCCGTTTCCGCCGCTCTGCCTCTACCTGGAAGCCCCAACGACCCCCATCAAGAAGAAGCCAGGGGAAACTCTAACCAGGACTTACAACTATATCTACCACAATAGGGGATTCTAGTCCCATTGGGATTAGAGTACCCAAATCCAGTTCCCCACCTGCATCTGCATCGACTCTTTCACTCGGGGTGGCACATGGATATCTTTGATCTCATAACGCAGGCAGCGGATACCCCAGTAGTCAGCAGCCTGGTTGATGGCATCCACAATGTTGGCATTCAGGGACTCCCGCTCCTAGAGAAAGATAAATGTGAGTAGTACAAGTCAATGTATCTACCAAGAGCCTAAACTGAGAAGGTCCCTGGGTTAATCTTGATCTCCAGAAAAGATTTGACAGGGCAAGGAATGTGCCCCCAAGCCCTAAGGCCCAGATCTGCTTACTCGAAAAACTTTGTCCAGAGAGAGTTTGCCAAGCTCTGATCTCATAGTCGTCTGTGCTAACTGGGTGACAGCATACTCAGGGTCTTCCACACCATAACTTGCCTGAAAGAGGCAGGTACAGGGTAAGAAATGAAGATTTTAACGAGGGGCTATTCGGAAGGCCGGATAAAGCCAGGGGCAGATACCTTGTAAGGATCCATAATACGCAGGTAAAGGACTCCATCTATTTGCAGAGTTACATTGTCTGCAGAAGCAAAAGAAAGAGAAAAGGAAGGTGGTCAGGCTTCCATGTCCTAACAAGCTCTTTTTTCCGTAAGCTTTGGATCTATAGCAACCACATCCTAATTGGCTTAGCACATCCCTGTCACACTGTGTCTCTCACCAAGGGTCACAGCCGACTGCTCAGGCACATTGATGACAATTTCCTTGAGACTCTGCACATATCGGATTCGGTCTAACACAGGGATGAGGACATTCAAGCCCTGGGAAAAGAAGTCATGGATTCTGAGAAAAGTGGGAGTAATAAGCTTGAATTCTAGCTAAGTCTGGAGAGGGCAGAAAGTCATGTATGGGACATACCCAGGAAAGTGATAGCTCCTACCAAGACATGTCCTCAAAGACTGAGGTGTCATTGATAGGGAAACTTAAGACACGAGAATGAAAGACTAGGCCTCTGGACGTCAACAAAATGGGAGCCAGCAAGAATAGCCATCTTTAGGCAGACAGTTGGAGCAGAGAGGATGGGTGGTTCTAAGAATGCAGCCTGTGGAATACTAGGGTAATAAGGAAAGCAGCGAAACACGCATGGGATGGTCAGGAGACTGGGCTCTGCCAGAACGGGTCCCTGCTAGGGATGGTCCCAGTAGTCAAAGGGCAAAAGTGCAGACAGGCCCCAGGGAAGTCCCACTCCCACATGAGTAAGAGATCCGATCACTTGGCTGGCGGGAGGTGGACAAAAGAGGTTCTCACTGGTTCCAGGATCCGGTGGAATCGGCCCATTCGCTCCACTACCCAGGCCTCCTGCTGGGGCACAAACAGTAACACCGTGTTCCGGGGCAGTCCAGAGGAGGCGCGGCGCGGAGCTCGGCCAGAAGCCTGCACAGAGCCCTGAAGAAAGAGGAGAGTCCACTGAGGACGCGGCGCGGAACCCCATCTCTATTCGGAAGGCATCTCCCTAAATCACGATCCCCGGAGAATGACTCACGTGGGGACCATGACCTCTGACCCCAGTCCTTCCCCAAAGTTGGAATCCCGCTCCTTCCCAGCTGAGGACCCAGGTGATCTCTGTCCCGGGCTTCTGAAGAAGGTTGCTTCGTTCTCACCCTCAGCAAAAGGGCTCCAGTGCCCCGCGCCGCGCGCGCCAGCATTTCCCACAGCCTCAGTGACCTCCGGAACCAACGAGAGGTGGAGCAGAGCGGCCTCTCCTGAAGCCTAAACCCGAGCCCTTCCTCCTGAAGTTCCACTCCGCCCGACGTACTTCCGGCGTCTCATTCCACATTTTGCCCTCGTCCGTTCCGCCCCCTTCCCCCCCAACCATCGGCGTACTTAGCAGAGCGTACGTCAAAACGTTCCCTGGGAAACGTAGAGTTTGAAGAGAGAGCCCGGGGCTGCAAGTTTGTTCTGTTTCTCAACCAAGAAGTTCCTGGGTATTGTAGTAGAAATTGAGGCAATACTCTGTCTGCAAGTGGTACAGAAACACCTCCCACCAAGTTCTGTACCCAAAGCCGTGACTCAGTTTACTCTCCAGCTCGTATAACTGCCTTAATCTGTCGCCATAACGATCAGTGGTTTGGCGCTGACTAGTTGCCGTGGTTGCCATAGTGACATTCTTGGGTAGTCATGCTGTTGTGCTCAGCCCTCCCACTGGGGACTGACCCCATTCCCGTTGCCATGGTAACTAGGAGGCCTAACTTTGCTTGACGACTGGGCGGAGATTTTTCCCTCTTCCCTCTTTTCCCAAGGCATCAACAGCTCTTTCCATATTTTCTGAGCCAGATACTGTCAAGGCGTGATTCCCTTACATACAGAGGCCAGCAAAAAGGCTCAGTCTTTCAGTTTGTCTGGAGCATGTCACCTTGCTCAGGTCTCTGACACCCTCTTGAACACATCCTTTAAGCGGCCTGTATTATCGTCATCATCCTTGTTTTACATATAAAGACACTAAGGATCTGAAGGGCTAAAGTAACTTACAGAATTAGTGTAAGAATCCAGGTCCTCAGAGGCAGGCGGATCTCTGTGAGTTCGAGGTAGCCAGCCTGGGCTACCAAGTGAGTTCCAGGAAAGGCGCAAAGCTACACAGAGAAACCCTGCCTGGGGGGGGGGGAGAGATCCAGGTCCTCAAAGTGTAGCTTCTGTAGCTTCACTTTACCCTCCCAGGCCCTAGCACCTTATTATATGAAAAGGAATAAGACTATGCCCCCAAGAATCAGCCTGACCTAGCCTAAGACCCCGTGGGTTTTTAGCAGCCTGTAGCTTCCTCTTTAGAAGAGAGAACAGTTCCAGGTCCGATTAGGTCCCACATCTCCATCCACATCCTCTGAATATAGAAAAAAAGTAGAGCTTACTTCAAGTTTCCAAACAAGAATTTATTTTTTTTCTAAAAAAAAAATGTACCAGGTACAATTTTTCCTGTTTTTGTTTTGTTTTGATTTCAAGTTTCAGCAAATGCTTGTTCCCCTCAGCCAAGCCCCAAGAGTTAAGAGTTGAGGCTGGGTCAGAGTCTTGAGTGGGGAATGGGGTAACTGGGAACCACATGACTGAATACGAGGGGCACCCCCTCATCCCAGCTGAGGTAGGTGGGTCAGAGTCCGGTCAGGTGAGAGGAGGTTCCCCAGTCCTTAGGCCTGACTCTGTCCCTGGACACCTTCCTCAGTCAGGACCCCAAAGCAAGGAAACACAGGTAGGAAGAGAGGGACAATGAGTCCGCAGCCCTAGGTAAGGGGTGGTTAAACCCCTGTGTTACACATACATGCACATTCTCTCACACACGCACCCCACACAAACCCAAGTTTGTGTGCACACTTGCATGTGCACATGCACGC